>CM040242.1:171168681-171316328 GCA_022545495.1 Chrysanthemum lavandulifolium | reverse complement strand
AATTTATATGATCGCTCACATTTGCATACCAAAAATGTCTGGTTCTAATGCTTGATTCGCACTTGTGCTCGCCAAAAATTTCTTTTTCATTAGGTACTTGTGGTACTGAAATTGTAGATATTCATATTGTCTTTTCAAAAGAAAAAAGACAAGTTATGGACTTAAACGTCCGAATTTTTATACCTGAAGTATACGAAACATATGTGATACAACCATATGTAGACCGGATAAAACATGCTTCGCTGGAAGGGTGTTAGGGATTAAGGCTATTTTGTATTGGTCTAGGTCACAGATTAATCCTCATCCTCGTTGGTTTTTCTTCAACTCGACCTTGTGGTTTGACTCTCAACTGTCGATACCTACATATACATATTTCATTATGTTGTAAACATTAGAAAAAGTATTATTTTAATTGTAGGTGGAACGAAGAAAGATGAATATATGTATAAGCACAAACCTTTCACGCCATTTTACTCATAAAGTATATTATTTGACCCAAGAATCGCTTATAAAAGTTCCACATTTGTTGAAAAGGTTTGGGGTCAGCCTAACCTCGACCCATTGACTCGTACAAAATTTTGTGTTGTTTGACCCGTTATACAACTCAAGACAACGTTATATACTACAACATAACTCAAACTTTACAACAGATGAATAACATAGAATGAATTGATTTTATAACAAAGAACTACGCCGATTTTTGATTTCACTTTTCAAGATATGTTGATAATATTCTCAATATTGGAATGTTAGGAATAACGATATATTAAGTGTTGATCGAGCAAAAGAAGAAGAGCAACAACTTACCGGTTGTACTTGGAAAATTGCAAGAAAACACCATGTAGAAAGCTCAATATGCTAGATTATGATTTAAAAAACTTTAACATACCAATTGTATAAGAAATATGAAACTCACTTACCATGAGTTGTTGAATGTGTTTTAATGTATTTCCACGGTACCACTTCACCGTTGTCTTTTCTTTCATCAAGAATCGCCATTACAAAGGCACCGTATAAAGCGAGTATAAGTTGTTATTAGTATATCTTCAATAAGATTTTTAATACTAAGAGCAAGATTACTTATACGCACATGAATGATACAACATTAAGGCCACATGCTTTTGCAAAGATAAAATATGTTGGTACATTTCTACAGAAAGTGATGTTAGACGTTAAACACACGAAACATGATCTTTAGTTAGCTGAACTCACACCCCTTGTTTTGGCCGGTGGAAATAAATTCTTTCACCGATGTTGGATTTGACTGACATCGTCATAGGTACCAAACATTTTGCTAGAATATTATCATCATCATAGTATAGAAGTGGATCCTTATTTGTACGTGTATCAATGCGACAAATAACCCAATCGATATAAAAAACAAAAAGTCAATATAATTGAAGATATATACCTACAAATTAATACACAAATATTTTTAACAACACCATATTCTTATACAAACAAATAAACATATAAATAATCAAAATCATACCTATTTCCTACTAACCCGCTTGACTCGTACAAAATTTTGTGTTGTTTGACCCGTTATACAACCTGCCCGTTGTTATATACTACAACATAACTCAAACTTTACAATAGATGAATAACATAGAATGAATTGATTTTATAACAATAACTACGCTATTTAAAAATAGAGTACCAAAGTGAAGAAATAGAATCATACCGGTTTATTTGCATGGAGGAGTAATTGACGTTGCTAGTGTAGATCTTGAAGAATTGAAACACCAAGTTCCTCGGTTTCCAGCATTGTTCTTCTACCTTCCTTGACTCTGTCAATAAACTTATTTAACATCTCTGTCGACATCATCAATCTTCCTCAGTGATCATTAAACTTGAACCATGGTGCCAGCTATGGTTCGTGTTTATAACACATTGTGTACTTATTTTGGGAAAATAAGACACGTCATTGACAATTTTTTTTAATGGTTCTTTTTCCTGTACATTTCGGTAAGTTTGTTATTGATAGATAGTACTTTTGTCGTTTAATTATATTCCCATTGTACAATATTCAGTTTGCTAATAGTTTAAATTTTAAACACCCAACACTTCATTTTTATTATTTGAATTTTGCTGCTTTTTCTTTTGTTAACTCTGAGTTGGTTTTAGTTATGCATCAAGTTATGGGTTGTTGTTGACCTTAATTTTGACTTTTCCATGAGGTTTGCTTTAAGCATTTGACTCGATTGATCATATAAAGAATCCATACAAGTTTAAAGCTTACTCAACGCTTGTAACAATTTAATCAAAACCAACAAACCAACCGATAACCAAAGCTTTATATAAAAGGAAAAGAAGTCGTGATGATATTCTTTAAGAGATTATCGACACACCGAGGTCTATATTACTCATGTCTAGGTATTTGAGCGAAGAAAGTTTAGTGAGTGACTCAGATTCGTAATAATGTAAGAAGTCGAAAGATCAAGAGTTTGTAAGAATGTAAGATTACCCAAATGAGGGGGGACTTGGATGCTTCCATATTCGATGTAGGAAAGGTTGAGGTAGCTAAGGTTTTGAGGAACCAATGAATTGGAATACGGCGAAGCTTATTAAACCGAGGTCCAAATGGTTCAAGTGTTTTATCTCGAGCAAGGAAGAGTTGATTTAACCTAAACCACCTACCACAAGAAGTTCCATCTCGACCAATATCCGTTAAGTTTTGAGGCTTATAACATGAATAGTTATTTGCCGCAGTCAGTACACCTTTCCACAAGCAAGTGAACCATGTGAGCTTATATGACTACTCCAAGAGAGTATGACGTAATCATCCACTCAACCCATTTTTAAATTGAGTGCTCTTCGCTCCTTCTCAATGCACCTGGTTTCACACTCGCTCTAGTTACGCCAAAAGAAAGTCAAAACAGATGAAAAGGACAAGTAAATACATGGTTAAATTTATGCAATAGCCTTCTACTTTACCGTGGAGATGCTTTGATATCGTTGTAAAGGAGGAATCCTATAAGTAGTATTTCTATTCAAACCAAAAGTCAAGTCAGATGTCCGATAATACTATTTTTGGATGTATTTGATTTTATGATCATATTCAACTCCCTAACATTTAGTAATTAATATTAATAGTGTGCTTTGGCTTTGCCATCCCTCATGTCGATTAAGTTATGGTTCCATGATCATGGCCTCTGGGTTCTCAAAGTTCTCCATCAACTTATCATTGCTCGACTTATATTGATCACGCATACAAACATTAGACATTAGAAAAGCCCTTTGGTCATATTGCTTAATGGGACCGCTGAAATAGATTCAAATTACCTTGTCTCGCTTGCAATGTTGGCTAAGGTCTTGGCACAAAATTTGATTACTTCTCCTACTTTAACCGATCCTTTTTATCTCGCTCGCCACTACATTTAAATACCGCAACAAACAAATAAGCTCAAAAAGGAAAGGAATGAAACAAAAGATACCGGGTTTCATTTATTGCTCACAAACATCATCTTTCTTGTTTTATGCGTCCCATGATCACGCCGCATTAATGGAACCCACAAATGGAAATGTATGTCCAAATGGAATGCATATCCAAATGGATAAAACATTAGTTATTAACTATTTTCCTATAAGCATATACTACCACGTATCGAAATTGAAGTAATTGAACAATTAATGACTTGCAAGTGGGTGTTTGGACATGCGTTTTAAAAGTGTTATGGAGAATTGAATATCGACATCGAACACAAGTTCAAACATCTTAAATAAATATGACAGCAGTGTACTATGTTTTTGAATATACTATAAATATGTATACTTTCTACTTTTTATATATCTCGTTATCTCCTCCGCTTGCAAGGAAGCCGATACAAACAAATTATAATTTTATCTCTTTAGTTTAACTTCGATTTCTACCCAATTGTCTTTGTCCTAATGATATGAGTGAACCATGCAATTTCATCTCTAATTCACACCCCTTTTATATACGACCATTAGCTGGGTACCGCCATCTATAAATATGTACTATACGAAGTTGGATCAAGAAGACGCCCTTCACCATGTATGATGCATGCTCTAAGCTGTTTAATAATAAGAGCCCCAACCTAATCATACACGTTTGTGATGTATAAAGCTTTTCGAGATGATTACAAATTAATGAAGACTAATTATATTTTAGGCATATAAGCAAGTTTAAATTATTTTAACTCGGCATTTGTAGTTTAGATGGAACCACATAAAGTAAATGCATCATCTAATATAATTTAAGTGATAGATCAGGAAGCAATGTTACCAACAAAAATAAAACGATAATGTAATGCTGAACGTTGTTCTTTTAGAATTACCTACTCTTCCTGTCCTTTCAGATAGATGAATATAGTCTTCAAAGTTCCGTGGTGGTTCACACTACAAAGACGAAAAATTAATCGCAGATTATAAAGAAAAGAATAATGTGCACCAATTAATTCAAGTTGTATCCAACCTGAATGATCAATTGCACATCATGAATGTCTACAGTTAAATATAGTGGTAACAGATACACACTTACTTTGTATTAAACAAAAACCTTATCGATTATTCAACTTGAAGAGGCAAAAGATAACCATACTTTCACACATCTGAGAGGAACGGTTGGTTCTTGAATGTGAATACCGAAACAGCCAGCAAGCATACCTCAAGCTGACCTCGTGTAATTGTACAGGTCATGCTACTTAGGGATCTGGAATGCCTTTACGGGGTCTGCACTTGTCTCCTACAGTTTTGTTTAGACAAAATTCCACTCATTAAATCAAGGTTATGGAAGTTAATAAAATCTGTGAGAAAACCATAGCTTAATTACCTCATTGGGATGCTGTTTTTTAGTTTCATTGCATGAAATGTAAACAATAAGACCTTTTGCAAATCAAATAAACTGTTTTGAATAAGCAACTATTTTATAAAAGCTGCTTATAGGCTCCAGACCGATGCAATGCTTGACACAAACATTACCGAGAATTCATAAGGTTAAGATTCAATACTCAAATCTACATGATACTTTTGTCATATGTGACAGACTATTCATGCTTTAGCATCTTACGATAGAAAGACCAATAACATACAATCCTGCTTGAGGCACAGTAGATCCATTTTTCTTGGCCACCTACAAATTAGAATGCAGAAATTAAGTTCAGACACAATCGAAACTTGTTTATTGTCATCAGTTTAACAAAGATATGTACTATGTTTTATTTTAAGAATATCTTTCAGATAACATACCAAGTACATGTAGTCATCATGACCCCATGAGATCATGACAGTCTACCTGCAACATACACACTTTAGAGATTATTTCGACAATATATAAAACGACTTCAATTAAGCGAGCATAATGCACCGCAACCTAGACACACCGTTGTTATCTCAAGTTGTCGCTTGGTTGTACTTGATGTGTTTTAGTCTTTTCACAAGAGCCTAAAAGGTAAAGTCAAGTCAAAAATTTTAATCAACGCAAATCTAAAAGTGACAAAATCCAAAGGCAAGGTCAAAGTGCATACCGCCTAAACCACCAAGATCGCTGGTTCATTAAAAGTAACAAAACCCTGTACATATGAAGGTGCCTATATCATATTCGATGCATTGAAGATTAATGAGTCAAATGATATGACAACATTTAACTCATAGTCAGGCACATGATCACAAACAGAACATCAAGGCTGGCTTGTAAAAGTGTTAGGAACACCGAAACACATGAAGACCGATAGACAAGCTCAAAGCTAAAAATTCCTAATTTTGAAACACAGGTTGAAACTCAGCTTCCCTTTAACAGTCAAAGCGAGGACAATAATGGCAACTTTTGAATTAGTATTACAGTGAAACACAGGCTGAAACTCAGCTTCCCTTTAACAGTCAAAGCGAGGAGAATAATGGCAACTTTTGAATTAGTATTACAGTGAAAGTGGAAACAAAAACTACCAATTGAATTAGTAACACATGCAGGATAAATATTGTTGAACAGTTTTGGTACAATTACTGTATTTGCAGCTTGCATCCCAAAACTCCAGCTTTTATGCTATAGATCACAAAAACACAATTCACTCAGTAAAGCTCTAATTAGCACGTTCACGCTTTATTTAACGATGCACTTCATCGAGCAGCTTGGTGTCCTTACCTAGCACCGCTCTCCCGCCAAAAGCACGCCTCAAGCTCTTCCTACTTCCTCCTGAAACCTGCATAACCAAAAATGTCATTCCAAAAATATGTTCAAATGAGAGTTTTTATCGTTGATTAGGTTTTGAGAGAAACTAACCGAGTTGAGAGAGGATGGTTTAACATCCACAGAGACTAACGACATCTTGGCGTTTAAAGTGTTATAATGCCATAAGCACAACCCAAAACAATGTGCAATCAAAACACTTCCTAACTTCAAATGATTTTGGTCCTTCTCACTAACAATGTTCAAATTTTGCTAAATCATTACTAAGGAGCTTTAAATGATACACAATCCATTAAACTAAAATATAGTACCAAATATTTAAAATATCTAATGAGTAGTTGGGAAAAAGAAGAGTATGCAATAAGGACTAAGAGAGCAGTACCCAATTAAGTGAAGGAGCTAAACCTTCGACTATACTTCAATCAACTTCACCAATCTTGCTGCCAATATTGGAATTACAAAACCTAGTATGAATATATACGACCATAAGTATCGTAAAAAAGATATATATTTGCAGTATTTGGCACTCTATGCCAAGAGTAAGTCATTGGTAATTATTTTTTAAAATCTTTTTCACTTTTCTTTGTCATGGTAATCTGGGTTCTAATATATATACTGCTTACTCACCTCTAGTGGAGAACCTCATCCACTAATACATCCAAGATACAATAATGAATGTGTTTGGATTAAGTTGAGATTGGAGAACCTCATAACTTAAAAATGGCAACGTAAGAGTATACAAGATATCTCCGAAATATTAAAGATGTTTTGATACCGAAAGCGTATCGCTCGGTCTACCAAAGATATAGACCTAGCTGATGACATGAACTTGCGGCCGATACATTCATAGTCATTGGAGTTTGTGTTTGCCGCATCTGGCACGATGTTGTTCAACAAGAAACAATAATTGGTTGAGCGTATCTTGCAAGCAATTGACTATATACAATTATAAAATGCATGTAATGTCGAATGTAGTTTTCACAAGATCCATCAAGTTTCTCACCTATCAAGTTCTGTAATGTTTACCTCTCATCCCGCAACACACATTAAGCTATATGTATCATGCTATTCATTTAGTTTACTTGAATGCCATATTCGAGATACATCTTTATTGTCACCACCATGCTATCGACCATAGGACTAATATCTTTTATAGGCGTAATCTTGATTCATTGATCTTTGGTCCTTGATTCATCATACTTGCAACACATATTCAGTATTCAAAAGAGTCACATGTAATCTCAATACGAATCATAATAATGTATAAAAAATAAGGTATCATATAACCACAATCTTGAAGCAGATAATTTAAATAACCTCAACACAGAGATGCCTCATTTGCATTGTTACTATAATGTATGGGCACTGCTCCGAATCTCGTTTGAGTTCTTTGGAAAAGACCGCGCCTGCATAACTTTGGTTGCATTATCCGTAATGTTGAAAAATAACCATAAGATCTGTTAATAAAGATGAAAACACAAATATTATGTAAAGCGTAAAGCCAAAAAGAGAGTATTCTTACGGTGTCTATCGCCAAAGTTCATCATAATGTGCGCCATTCATGTGATGAAGGAAACACAAAATTAGTAAACATTAGAAGAGAATGCACGAAAAAATTGGATATTAGGGTTTTTGAGAAAAAAATATAATGAACCGTATATTTTTATGTATATGTTTTGTTTAGGGTTACCTAAGTTGTAGGGATTCTCCTACATAATTGGTTGCATTTATAGATTATAATATGCAACATAATTATCAAAATAACTTGTTGCCTAAGTGGTAAACAAATGTTATTTATCAAAAAACCAATGTTCAATCCTTGCAAGGAACCTTTTATAAACAATTTCAAAATCTTTAAAAATTCCGAAAATTACAAAAAAAATAATAAAATTCGAAAATTAAAAAATTAATTGCAATTTTCAAAATCTTTAAAAAATTCGAAAATTACAAAAAAAATAATAAAATTTGGAAAATTAACAATTAATTGCTTAGTTGGACCAATAATGCTAGTTGGATTAATAGTTGGATTATTAAATTGCTTAGGTGGACATATAATGCTTAGTGGCATGAAAAATGATTATGTTGCATTGAGGTGGCATTAATGCCAATGCCTCCTGTATATATATATATATATATATATATATATATATATATATATATATATATATATATATATATATATATATATATATATATATATATGTGTGTGTACAACAACTAGTGTTTACATATTGAGTTAACACATACTTAAGCTAAGTATACTAAATGGGTAAAACAAGTATATACTAAAATGGGTAAAAACAAGTATATACTAAATAGATAAAAACTAGCAAATGGTTTTGACCCATAACCCATGGTTTTATATATACCACTTAACCAAGTTCAATGTATCCTAAAGGTACATTGTATCTAGAAAGAAAACCATGGATCAACCCATAACCCATGACCCATGACCCATAACCAAAAATACCCATGGGCAAAGAGGATGGACCACGGATCCCTAGCTTTGTGCTAGCCGGATCCCTTATGGGTGGATCCGTGGGATCCCGGAAACAAGAGAGAACTTTCTATAAATAGAGAGCCATTTCTTCCTTTCTATTTATCACTTCACACACATACTTCCTCTAGTATTCTAACCTCTAACCTCGAGATCTAAGTGATCTATGTAGTTTGTCTTTTGTTTTGTGTGATCTTCAGGTTCCTCTTAAAGGAAAGATCACCACTTGAAGACGCAAGCTCAAGTCCATGAGTTGCCATGTTGTCATCATCAAGACAACGAAGGTTCTCTTGTTGATAGATCTACTTTTCTCCATAGATGTTGGGTTGAAGGCATTAGTGAAGAATGCCGAAAGTGTCAAGATGAAAGCATTAGTGAAGGTGCTCATCATCCGTGTAAAAGCATTAGTGAAGAATGCTAAAGGTGTCAAGACGAAGGCATTAGTGAAGGGTGACAAGCGTTGTGTCAAAGGCATTAGTGAAGGATGCCTAAGAATCAAATCAAGTGGCATTTGGGAAGAATGCCTAGGTCGAGTAATCGATGAGGTGCATCGTTATACATATACGTAGTTATTCATTTCAAGGATGGTGATATCCGATGATGTTGTAACAAGGAGTAGATCTCCCTTGATATTAGGTGTCAGGTGAAGGGTAGTAGTTCTCCATAGTAATGGAACTAGGTGCTTAGCCTAGTACCTAATAAAGGGTAGGCGACGTTGTGATAGGATTAGTTCTCCTAAGGTGTGAAAGAACTCGGTGGTTAGCCTAGCACTGTGATAAAGGGTAGGCGGCGTTGTTGTTAGGTGTGGTTCGCCTTGTGTGAAAGAACTCAGTATTTAGCTTTGTACCGAAAAAGGTTAAGCAATGTTGCAAGGCTTCTCCGCCATAACGAGTTGGTGTAGTGTTTACGAACTCGAGTAGGTGACTCGGGGGAGTGGAGTAGGCAAGGAAGGTGTCCTTGTAGCCGAACCACTATAAATACTTGTGTCGTGGTGATGTGCTTCTACTCTTTATCTTCATTACACGTTTATATATCTATCTATCAACGTCAACATAAACAACAAAATAGATTGACATAAGTCGATCTAAATATTTAAAGGAAGTTTTAAATTGGTAAAACTATTCAACCCCCCTTCTTGTTTTCCACAATTGGCATCGAGCTTCGTTATCAATTTTTTTTGTATATTGTACTTTGAAAACTTGATACGATCCGTGTATGTTTGAAAACTACAAAGAAGGGATTTCTTAAAACAAAAAGTCATTTTTCTATAAATCATCATATGTTGGATAGTGATAGATCATTCTAACATTTTCCTTTGAGAAGTCTTCATACTAGGATTCGGGTATCTTAGAAGATCATGAAGTATTTCGGCTCATGGTTTCTAAAACCATAAAAGGGAATATAGCAAAGGATTGGGGTATCTTAGAAGATCATGAAGTATTTCGCTCTATGGTTTCTAAACCATAAAAGGATATAGCAAAGGTATGTTTTCTTAGTTACATTTTGTTTTCAAAACGTGCTAAATTGCTTATGGACAAATGGTGATATATGCTTCTATCTTATAATAAGTATATTATGAAAAGTGTTTTAGTGATTTTTTTCTTTGAAGTTTTGTTGTTAGATATCTTGTTAATCAAGCTTGAATAAAGGTAAAATGGGTAATATAACTTCACTAAAAAGTCTACAAAGACTAAACCTTTTCGCCGGGTCAAACGTACATTTTGTAATTCGTGTCGATCACGATCCTCAGGTTAGACTCGACGGATCCTCAAGCAAGGGATCCGTGGATTCAGAGGTACAGAAGATGCTTTTGTCCGAATTTAAAAATTCATAACTTTTAACCGTAAGTCGTTAGAAGTCGTACACCTATCGCTTTAGGGGGGTGAATACGTTTCGTTTCAAACTTAAATCTTTTGTATCAAATATAGTATAAACCATTGCATTTGCTAATCTCGACGCGAGGATGCATTTAACGCACACGGCATGTAAGGCCAACCCTTGACATCACATAAGATTCCGCAAGATTAATGGTTCATTATAAATCAAGTTTCACCATTATTAGTCCGGTTGCTTTTTCTTGATCAAGCGTGTCATAACACGTAAAGTGTTGAATATAGTTTGTGACTATATGAAAGACCAAGTATGCATCACAAACATAGACATCAACCACATAGAAAATAAACAAAGTAATGCAAGAATAAAAGTAAAGCGATAAGTAAAAGGATAGACAAACCAACACGAGGATTTATAGTGGTTCGCTACAAGGACACCTTCCTTGCCCTACTCCACTCCCGAGTCACCTACTCGAGAGTTCGTAATCACTACACCAACTCCTTATGGCGGAGAAGCCTTCACAACGTCGCTTAACCTTTTTCCGGTACAAAGCTAAATACCGAGTTCTTTCACACCAAGGCGAACCACACCTAACACAACGTCGCCTACCCTTTATACGGTGCTAGGCTAACCACCGGTTCTTTCACTCCAAGGTGAACCACACCTACACAACGTCGCCTACCCTTTATACGGTGCTAGGCTAACCACGGGTTCTTTCACACCAAGGTGAACTAATCCTTCACAACGTCGCCTACCCTTTATTAGGTACTAGGCTAAGCACCTAGTTCCATTACTATGGAGGAACTACTACCCATCACAACACAACACCTAATCTTAAGGAGATCCACTCCTTGTTACAACACCATCAAGGATATCACCATCCTTGGATCTAAACAAATACTATATGTATAACGATGCACCTCATCGATTATACGACCTAGGCATTCTTCACTAATGCCATTTACACGATCCTTCAGCACCTTTCACTAATGCCTTCAAAACGGATCTTCGGCACTCTTCACTAATGCCTTTGACACATCTATGACATCCGTTATGTTTTGTGGCCCAACATAACAAACCTTGTGTTTTATGGCACAAACACATAAACCATCTAGTCTAGTCATAGATACAAGAATATGATACTAGACAATATCCAAGACAATGTGTCTAATGGATATAAACTCCTAGACTAAACATCAAGAACCCAAAGCATGATGTAGTTAGTCTTCTATGAATGAAGATGACAAGTTTCCCAAGCTTGTTGTATAAGATCTTCATGTGCTTGTATCTTGTGATGGGTGATCACTTCAAGAGGTAAGGAAGCAAGATCTCTAAGCTTGCTTTGGAGGATCACCGGAGTATGCTTACAACAAATGAGAGTTAGAAGCATTATGATCATATGAGATGAGGGTGGTTTACATGTTTCCTAATGATCTAACTATCCTAGATTTGGTGGAGAGAAACTATGTGTGAAGGTGTGAAGAAATGGTAAGAAGTGGTTTGCTATTTATAGGCAAAAGACCAAAACCATGTTCTACCCCAAGGATCCCTTCGGAGGATCCGCTTTGTAAATCCAAGGGATCCGTGGGTCATCCGAGGGATCCGTGCACGCTCCTCTTTACCCATTGTTTTGGGTTGAAACCATGGGTTATGGGTTATGGTTTTGAGTACCCACCAAGGTACAATGTATCTAGACTTATGGGTATGGGTCAATACCATGGGTCATGGATAATATCCATATATGACTTATGTTTACTTAAGTGTTTTATAAACTATTTAACTAAACATGTTTAATGGTTTGTTAGGGTTTGATCATAATGCAACATAACAAACATGTACGAACCTTTGTTGTAGCATACAAGGACTTGAGTCGTCGAGAGGTGTTGAGAGTATGTTGAGACAAGATATAATTACAAGTAACTTATACATTTTACGTTATGTATTACAAGTTACATGTTTGTCATCATCAAAACAAATGAGAATGTATAGATTAAATATCGTAATATTTGCACTAACAATCTCCCCCTTTTTGATGATGACAAAATATATGTAAACGTAATAGATAGGTAAAATGTCAAAGTTACATGTGTCCGTAATTCCATACATTACCTTCTTCTTCGTTTACACTCTTCTCCCCCTTTTGTCGAAACAAAAAGGGTGTGTCCTTTCTCCCAAGAATGGCGAGTTTGCATCATCCCTAGTGAAGTTAAAATAAAACACCTTATTGCTCCAATTGGCACACCACGCCAATACCTTCAACACAAAACACTAATGACGAAGCTTAGAAACTCATGACTTTGAGCTTGCGTCTTCAAAAGGTGGTGATCTCGCCTTTAAGAGGAACCTAGAGAATCACACACAAAAAATAGAAAGATCCTTTGAATTATAACCATTATTGCCAGCGGCTTAATGGATCAAATTTTGAGGCTTAACCTACATCAAGGTTAGTGTTAAAAGAAAAGGAAAAATATATGATGAGAAAGAAATCTCCCTTTGTTGAAACATAAAGGAATTTTGAAGAATGAGTGTGTGCATGCTCCCCCTTGACGGTTGCTCCCCCTTGTTAAAGGCGTCAAGTATTTTAGGAAGGCTAAGACTAAATTATTGCAAAATTTGCAATGTTTTAGCTTTGATGAAAAAACTCCCCTTTATTGAGAGCGTCAAGTACTCCTAGTGTGTTTTGAAAATCTACAAAACAAAAAGTTAGTGCAAAATTATATTCGTCCTTGGACGAGTAAGTCATGTGATGCACTTTATAAATGCTCGACGGAAGCTCCCCCTAGCTTGAGGGCGTCAAGAAGAACCTAAAAAAAATTAGTGTAAAATTAGTCCATAAATGACGAGAATCCCATACACATCAAAGTATATATATGAACCTACAAAGAAAGGATTAGTGTCAAAAGAGAATAATCCTACTACTTGCATCATCATGGTTGGTTTAGAGGTTGTAAGGTTTGTTCAAGGTAAGAAAAATATGCTTAGGGATGAGGCGCATTTCATTACGAAATTCACTCGGCTTTTGACAACATGGATGTTTGTGGAGGATGGTTGAGCGACCATGAATTGTAGTGGTAGTGAGACACTTGTAGGATGTGGTTGACATAAGTAGCTTGTGGTTTGAGGTTGTGGTCGACACAAGTAGGATGTGGTAGAACATGAGACATACTTTAACACGTGGTTCATGAACTATACCTTGGACACGGTGATAATGATAGAAATCATCATTATGACTTAGAGGTATGGAATTTGTGGTAGAGGTGATGAAAGGTATCAAGGTGAATCTTTGACTTGGTTGATGACTCACTATAGGTGGTAGACATGATGACTTTGTGAGTAGTGATAAAAGTGGAGTAAGATGGTTAGGATGATGCAAGATTAGAAATAACAAAAAATGTGCGAATGAGCACAACTTGACTTGATGATGAAATCGACTATTGTCATCCTACAAGAATCCAAAGAGTTAGTACAAAAGGAAAACATTTATACCAATGGATAAATTGTTCACATAAAATCATGAAACAAAAAGAAGAACACGTAAAGACTCATATAAATGCAACTCATTTATAAACATATAGGAAACAGATAATCCTAAGTGTTGAACAAGTACTTGTGTGGGAAAAAGGAAATTTGAAATGATTATCTAAAGAGATAAAGTTCCTACTGTTCCACGGTTCCTCCGGTTCCCTTACTAGAGGGATCCGGCTAGCTTAAGTCTAGGGATCCGGCTAACAGATGAAGTGAAAAAGAGGTGATTGGGTTCTAGCAAGGTCTAGCACCTACATATCCTAAGTTACTCAATCTATTAAGTGTCTTATATGAAGATGGACTTGAATGATCAAGAGAATGATTGATGGTAGCTAATGATTGCCTTTTATGGAAAATGGGGCTTTATGAGCACTAGTGGATGATTAAAGATGACACTAAGACATTTGAGAGTGTCAAATGGTGTTAAATAATCCTAGAGATTAGATGATGACTTAAGAGAGATTTGGAGAATTCCTTAAAATCATAAGAAATTAAAACCTAGTTTTGGCCTATTTTGAGGTAAGGATGACTAAAACAATTTGCTAAAATTGAGAGAAATATCAAACTAGGTGTTTTGAGATGAAAGGAACAATGTGTAAACATTGGAGCGGAAAGATGGTGAGTTTTGAACTAATAAAAAAAAAAAAATACTTGAATGTGATCCTAAGTCATCCATGAGTGAATGTGAGATCAAGCGAGCCTAAGGAAAGTTTAAGTGATCCTAATGTAGTATGTTTAACTAGTCCAATAAGGTCTAGAATGTTGGATTGATGCAAGGAGGCTACAAAGGAACTTTCACCGGATCCGGATCCTTCACGGATCCTTCACTTGAGGATCCGTCTAGTTACATCTAAGGGATCCGCATCGAGACATATTTTCTTATGAATAGTTGCGAAATTTTGCTCTATGTTTGAATTATGAAACAAATTGTTTCTCTGACAAGCATACATGTATACACGTTAAGCAAAGCAAGGAGAGCATGTAGAGATCACATATAGGCAATCAAATGAGATCGAGCTCACAAATAACATAAAGGTTTAGCAAACTTTAAAGCACTATTCAAGAAGTCCAAAAGCATTTACGGTCTAGATTAGTAAATCATTTAAACTAACAATGACATGAAAGGTATGTGTCTAGAAACAAAAGAGCACATGATGGTGTTCAAGACAAAAGAGTTGTGAGGTGCTAGTTTAGGACAATATAGTCATTACGGATGGTGGTTAGCATACAATGAGCTTCGTCCATGAAGTCATGTAGCTCTTCTCGATCAAAGCGAGATAATCGCTTGATGAGGCAAGTGGTTGTGATTAGCTAAAAGAAAATTAATTTTACAACTTGTTTGATTAGTAATCCTAAGACAATGCAAAGTATTTCCATTGTAAACTTACTTTAGGAAAACATAGGAGTATAAATTTCTCAAGTGAGAGAATGCATATGAGACTATTACTAGCGGTGCACAATTACGGCAAAACACGACCATTTTTACGGGCGATTCCACATACCCAACTTCTCTCAAGGAAGCAATTTAACCGTTAGGTCAAATTGAGTTTCTAGTGCAATAAGTTCTCCAGTATTCATTCTCAAGTTAGGAAAATTTATATTCCTACAATGGCCTATCGAAGAGTAACAATGATGATACTTTGCTTCGTTTAATATTATACTTGAGACAACTAAGGTGACAAAGGCGTCATGTTAAAAATAAGTTCAAGAGTTGTCCATATGGTAAACAACAAAAAAAATGGTTGGATGAGCTAGTTCAACATATGTTGTTGGAAAGCTTTGAGTTTGGACTTTCGGATATGAACAATTATATTTGCGTTGCAAAATAATTTACTTGAGTATATCGGATGAAATAATCAAGTTGTCAATCCTACTATGAAGCTTGGAGAGCAATCATGAAAAGGAAAACGGGAGAGTACATCATCAACACAAGTGTAGGTTATGATCCGATGTACATTCTTGTTGTTTTAGAAAATGATACAAGAAAATATGAAATCAAGAAATCATATAAGAACATAAAACATTTATGTTGCACACATGACAAACTCAATCAAAAGGCCATTTAGTGTGTTTATATGTTTTAAACATTTTTCAACTTATAAAACTAACATTTTCGACACAACTAGATGTTATCCCAAACACTCCTTCAAATAGCACATTGATTAGTAGACTATTACTAAATCGACAAACAAGAGAATGAATAGTAAGGTAAGGAAACCACATATGCTATTCAATCAAACAAGTACAAAAGCTATTTGAGATAAGCAAATAATCAAGTAATGCAAAGAAGACAATTTATCATTTAGCATAGCATACGAAAGTTCTTTTCATCGCTTTGTGTTAAATATAAACATGTATACCAAGCTTGATTAGTTTATTTTATATTTATAAATATGATCAAAACCTTAATTTCAATAGAGGACACATTGTTATTCAAAAGCGAAAACATCCGTCTCCAATTAGATCAAAAGTTTGTGCAAAAGTTATGATCGAAAAATGACTTTCTATTATTAATCAATGATTCTGTAAATTATTGTTTTGAATTAGTTTATGAAATCATTTTAAAATGAAAGTAGACTCAAATACCTTTAAAACGATAGGTGGCACGACTTCTAACGACTTACGGTTAAAAAGTTATGAATTTTTGAAATTCAGACAAAAACTGTCTTCTGTACCTACGGATCCCACGGATCCCTTGCTTGAGGATCCGTCCGATGTAACTCGAGGGATCCGCGGATCGACACAAAATTACACAAATGCACGTTTTGACCCGGCGAAAAGGTTTAACCTTTGTAGACTTTTAGTGAAGTTATATTAACCATTTTACCTTTATTCAAGCTTGATTAACAAGATATCTAACAACAAAACTTCAAAGAAAAAATAACAAAACACTTTTCATATTATGCTTGACTTCACCAAAATTTGATACGAGGACCTTACTCGTTTTGAAAACCATTTGTTTTAAAACTAGAGCCAACCCGCTCGATACCAATTGTGAAAGCGTGGGGGGTGAATACGTTTCGCTTCAAACTTAAATCTTTTGTATCAAATATAGTATAAACCATTGCATTTTAATCTCGACGCGAGGATGCATTTAACGCATTACGGCATGTAAGGCCAACCCCTTGACATCACATAAGATTCCGCAAGATTAATGGTTCATTATAAATCAAGTTTCACCATTATTAGTCCGGTTGCTTTTTCTTGATCAAGCGTGTCATAATACGTAAAGTGTTGAATATAGTTTGTGACTATATGAAAGACCAAGTATGCATCACAAACATAGACATCAACCACATAGAAAATAAACAAAGTAATGCAAGAATAAAAGTAAAGCGATAAGTAAAAGGATAGACAAACCAACACGAGGATTTATAGTGGTTCGGCTACAAGGACACCTTCCTTGCCCTACTCCACTCCCCGAGTCACCTACTCGAGAGTTCGTAATCACTACACCAATCTCCTTATGGCGGAGAAGCCTTCACAACGTCGCTTAACCTTTTTCCGGTACAAAGCTAAATACCGAGTTCTTTCACACCAAGGCGAACCACACCTAACACAACGTCGCCTACCCTTTATACGGTGCTAGGCTAACCACCGAGTTCTTTCACACCAAGGTGAACCACACCTACACAACGTCGCCTACCCTTTATACGGTGCTAGGCTAACCACCGGGTTCTTTCACACCTTAGGTGAACTAATCCTACACAACGTCGCCTACCCTTTATTAGGTACTAGGTTAAGCACCTAGTTCCATTACTATGGAGGAACTACTACCCTTCACAACACAACACCTAATCTTAAGGAGATCCACTCCTTGTTACAACACCATCAAGGATATCACCATCCTTGGATCTAAACAAATACTATATGTATAACGATGCACCTCATCGATTATACGACCTAGGCATTCTTCACTAATGCCATTTACACGATCCTTCAAACACCTTTCACTAATGCCTTCAACACGGATCTTCTGACTCTTCACTAATGCCTTTGACACATCTATGACATCCGTTATGTTTTGTGGCCCAACATAACAAACCTTGTGTTTTATGGCACAAACACATAAACCATCTAGTCTAGTCATAGATACAAGAATATGATACTAGACAATATCCAAGACAATGTGTCTAATGGATATAAACTCCTAGACTAAACATCAAGAACCCAAAGCATGATGTAGTTAGTCTTCTATGAATGAAGATGACAAGTTTCCCAAGCTTGTTGTATAAGATCTTCATGTGCTTGTATCTTGTGATGGGTGATCACTTGATGAGGTAAGGAAGCAAGATCTCTAAGCTTGCTTTGGAGGATCACTTGGAGTATGCTTACAACAAATGAGAGTTAGAAGCATTATGATCATATGAGATGAGGGTGGTTTACATGTTTCCTAATGATCTAACTATCCTAGATTTGGTGGAGAGAAACTATGTGTGAAGGTGTGAAGAAATGGTAAGAAGTGGTTTGCTATTTATAGGCAAAAGACCAAAACCATGTTACGCCCCAAGGATCCCTTACGGAGGATCCGCTTTGTAAATCAAGGGATCCGTGGGTCATCCGAGGGATCCGTGCACGCTCCTCTTTACCCATTGTTTTGGGTTGAAACCATGGGTTATGGGTTATGGTTTTGAGTACCCACCAAGGTACAATGTATCTAGACTTATGGGTATGGGTCAATACCATGGGTCATGGATAATATCCATATATGACTTATGTTTACTTAAGTGTTTTATAAACTATTTAACTAAACATGTTTAATGGTTTGTTAGGGTTTGATCATAATGCAACATAACAAACATGTACGAACCTTTGTTGTAGCATACAAGGACTTGAGTCGTCGAGAGGTGTTGAGAGTATGTTGAGACAAGATATAATTACAAGTAACTTATACATTTTCGTTATGTATTACAAGTTACATGTTTGTCATCATCAAAACAAATGAGAATGTATAGATTAAATATCTTTTAGTTAATCACAACCATATTCATCAAGCTGCAATTGCAATCATTGTATTTCAATCATGTCCTTAGAACACCTCACACTAAGCTAAACATAGTGTCTTAAGGCATATTAAGTCCTTATCAAGTTAAGTAGATCCTTTCTACTCATTTCACCTAGATCACACTCTAAGACGCTTGTAGATCTATCATTTTCACTTTAATCCATTACTCTTCCGCTCTCTATGATCACTCATCATTCTCACATGATCCCTCACATCTAGGTTAGAAATCTTTCGATTATGACAAAATTTATCATAAATCAACCTCACCTCAAAATTGATCAAAGTTGATCAAATCCTAGTTTTCCCATCTCAAAACCATTAGGATATTTTCCAAAACACAATCCTAAGTCACAACCTCATCTCTATGATCATTTAGCTTCAATTGACACTCTCATCTTTAGTGTCATCCTTGCTCATTCATTGGTACTCATGAAAGTTCCAAATCCTTCCATAAAAGACAATCATTAGCTACATCACTCACCACCTTCAAGTACTTAAGCACCCTTTCATTTAAGACACTTAGGAAGACTGAAACACTCAAGATGTTATAGGTCTTAGATTTTAGAAACATCATTTCCACTCTTTCATAGTCACGATAGCGGATCCCTAGGATTAGCCTAGACGGATCCCTCCGAGAAAGGAAGTGGGATCCGGATGACGCTTTAGGTCAAATCTTGCTAAAACAATCACTTCAACTCATCTCATCTTAAATGAGTTCCTAGATCAGTGTAAACTCTGAAGTTGACTCTTGTGCATGTTAATCATCACATTCCAATGAATCCTAGTGCCTTAAGGCTTGAATGCACTTGCCAATTTTCTTGCTTTATAAACCACCTTGTTAGGACCTCTATAGTCATCACTCTCATCCTAACTCTCAACTCTTGCAACCTCTTGAAACCATCTCATCATGAGGAAAACCCCAAGTAGTAACTTATCCACCAAAGAACCACCCATGAAAAGGCTCGTGTTGTACACGAAATCTCTTCAACCGAATCATCTCGGTCAAACCAACAAATGATAGAATCCTTCATCATCCAATCAAACCAATTCCTAAAAGGATAGTACCCACAAAACTACCTATGCCAAACACCACCATACCTCCTAGGCCAAACAATATCATCTCCAGTAAACCATCACCATTGGTTCCTAGAGCTATTTCATTTACTTCACCACTATCATCACCACACCTCTATAATTTAGAGGACTTGTCTCCTAGGCCCTCTCATCCACTTCCGCCGACAACATTATCCTCATTAGGAGGAATAATGGTTCAAAATCAAGGTGTTGAGTCAACACTTGCTCGCTTCCTTTTCGCTGTCTCCATCATATAATCCTATTTGGATTATGAGAAATCATCAAAGTCAACCACCGACCATATGGAAGTTGACACTTCTTTACCACCACCATCATTCTTGGTGAGCCATTCTCAAATGCACCTCCACCAATCCCTTCATCGTTTGAAGCTCCTGAGCCGCTTCACTTGATCCCTCGCATCAAGCCATTTCATTTCATCCACCACCACTACCTAGCCATGACAAAGATTGCTATCATTGTCAACATATTGAAAGTTTGATACATGAAGCACGAGAAGACCAACGTTTCATGTTCTATCATCTCCTCGAACGCTTCGACGAGATCAAACCTAAACAAAACTTGAGCTAGAAGAATTTTAGTGGTGTCCTAGCATCAAGCGTTAGTTGGTCTAGAAATTCCTAGTCATGTATTGTCTATTTTCTTATTTTTAGAGTCATAACTCTTGTTTTATTAAATGGAATTACATGCTACTTGTTATTTTGTTGAGCATATGATTACTTTGTATTCATATCTCATTTATGTGATAACATTACTTGTTATATCACCTTTCTTTGATTTTATTTATCACCAAACGGATCCTCAAATTGCTAGACGGATCCTACTAGGAGGGAACCGTAGGATCGATGAGATGAAAACTATTTTTCTACTAACTTTGGATCACATATGCAGGAAATTATGCATTATACTTGTTTTATAACCCTTGTTTTGCGGTTATTCAATTAACACATAAAGTATTTGACATCCTAAAGCTGGGGAGCTTGGTGTCAAAACAATACGTTGCATAATTACTTGCAATATTTGATTTAAATTTCATGACTTCTCGTTGCAAATATTGCAATCATCTAGGGGAGCACACCGTCACATTGACGTAATCTTTGCATAAGTTAGTTGCAAATGAACTAGATTAGAATTAGTTTCTTGACGCCTTACTTAGGGTTGGACTCGTCGAGGGGAGCAAAAGACGAGATCTATTCCGCACTTGCTCTTTATTTCTTCTTTATTTTTCTTTCACATGTTTTTCTTAAAACGATGTGTTGCTTTTCTTCAAACACTTTTGTTTCGACAAAAAGGGAGAAGAAAGTAAAACTACAAATTAAACGTTTACAATTTTAGCTTTTCCTTAAAATAATTTTATGTTTTGTCATCAACAAAAAGGGAGATTGTTAATACAAATAAGCCGTAAAACGTTTATTTATATTTTACGATCTTCTAATGTTTTGTCGATAATAAAAGTAAAATCATATTAACGAAACAAATAAAATACGTAAATGGTTTGAACTAATAGTTTTCTAACATATTCACATAAAACACTAAAACAAGTATAAGTGATTTTATAATCTATATATATATATATATATATATATATATATATATATATATATATATATATATATATATATATATATATATATATATATATATATATATATATATATATATATATATATATATGTACAACAACTAGTGTTTACATATTGGCTTAACAAGTATAAGTGTTTCTATGATTTAGATATATATGTACAACAACTAGTGTTTACATATTGAGTTAACACATACTTAAGCTAAGTATACTAAATGGGTAAAACAAGTATATACTAAAATGGGTAAAAACAAGTATATACTAAATAGATAAAAACTAGCAAATGGTTTTGACCCATAACCCATGGTTTTATATATACCACTTAACCAAGTTCAATGTATCCTAAAGGTACATTGTATCTAGAAAGAAAACCATGGATCAACCCATAACCCATGACCCATGACCCATAACCAAAAATACCCATGGGCAAAGAGGAGCGGACCACGGATCCCTAGCTTTGTGCTAGCCGGATCCCTTATGGTAGGGATCCGTGGGATCCGGGGAAACAGTAGAGAACTTTCTTTATAAATAGAGAGCCATTTCTTCCTTTCTATTTATCACTTCACACACATACTTCCCTCTAGTATTCTAACCCTCTAACCTCAGATCTAAGTGATCTATGTAGTTTGTCTTTTGTTTTTGTGTGATCTTCTAGGTTCCTCTTAAAGGAAAGATCACCACTTCTTGAAGACGCAAGCTCAAGTCCATGAGTTGCCATGTTACGTCATCATCAAGACAACGAAGGTTCTCTTGTTGATAGATCTACTTTTCTCCATAGATGTTGGGTTGAAGGCATTAGTGAAGAATGCCGAAAGTGTCAAGATGAAAGCATTAGTGAAAGGTGCTCATCATCCTTGTAAAAGCATTAGTGAAGAATGCTAAAAGTGTCAAGACGAAGGCATTAGTGAAGGGTGCCAAGCGTTGTGTCAAAGGCATTAGTGAAGGATGCCTAAGAATCAAATCAAGTGGCATTTGGGAAGAATGCCTAGGTCGTATAATCAATGAGGTGCATCGTTATACATATACGTAGTTATTCATTTCCAAGGATGGTGATATCCTTGATGATGTTGTAACAAGGAGTAGATCTCCTTGATATTAGGTGTTGTGTTGTGAAGGGTAGTAGTTCCTCCATAGTAATGGAACTAGGTGCTTAGCCTAGTACCTAATAAAGGGTAGGCGATGTTGTGATAGGATTAGTTCTCCTAAGGTGTGAAAGAACCGGTGGTTAGCCTAGCACCATATAAAGGGTAGGCGACGTTGTGTTAGGTGTGGTTCAGCCTTGGTGTGAAAGAACTCGGTATTTAGCTTTGCACCGAAAAAGTTTAAGCGACGTTGTGAAGGCTTCTCCGCCATAAGGAGTTGGTGTAGTGTTTACTGAACTCGAGTAGGTGACTCGGGGAGTGGAGTAGGGCAAGGAAGGTGTCCTTGTGGCGGACCACTATAAATACTTGTGTCGTGGTGATGTGCTTCTTACTCTTTATCTTTCATTACACGTTTATATATCTATCTATCAACGTCCAACATAAACAACCAAATAGATTGACATAAGTCGATCTAAATATTTAAAAGGAAGTTTTAAATTGGTAAAACTATTCAACCCCCCTTCTAGTTTTCCACAAGGATGTACAAGTTATCCTCCCCGCATGTGACAAACGATTTCAAATTTTCCATTCACATGTTGAGGGGCGCATCTATCTTAAACCTATGATTTGAAACGTGATCATTTATCTCATATGCAGGTTCCTCTAGTATGTGCAAAACTCTTTTCAAACCTTGAGGCACATATTGAGGGGAGCAAAGTATGAAAACCTCATCCTTCCCAAAATACTTTATCTACTTGATTTGATCGGGAAGTGAGGTTGATATCTTTAGAAAATGGTAATCAAAGAAGTTAATTCTTCCTCTTGCCTCCGTGTGCAAAATGATTTCAAACATTTGATGCACATGTTGAGGGGGAGCACTTGTTCTAAAAATATCAAAAACAATTCAGGTACAAAATGCTTTGATAATATATCACAAGTATCTGGATTGATTGTCAAATGGCTTTCAATTGGTTGCAATGGCAGATAAACAATACCAAATAGACCGACCAACTTTACTTTATGTATGGTGATATAAGGATGATAAGGTTAGGTATTTGTTCCCATGATCCGCCAGAACCGGAAGGATCAACCAGGACAATCCACTAGTTAGTGTAGAAGTCCTTATGTATGATGATAAAAGGAGAAAAGTGAGATATGGGAAGAGTGCGGATCGAGGCAGCGAGTCATCGAACAAACCCAACAAGGTTCTTGCTATGAAGTCTTGGTAAGCAATGAAGGGTTGAAGAATTAAAAAGAATTGAATGAGAAAGGGTAAAACAAATAGCCTCCATATTTTCAACCTTAGGGCGTAAACCGGGTTCAATTCATATGCTACCGATGGTAACATCGGTATTGAAGACAAGACGTCATGGACCCGGTGACGACCGCACTAACTTCCCAAGCTACTCAAGTTCCTCTTAAAAGGGCTTGTTTCATTCTCACGGGAACCTACATAATCTATCGATTTCTCTTAGAGATTGTTGATATTGAAGAAGGAGACCTCTCCCTAGTCTCCGACAGGATCCAAATATGCACATATTGAGTCTAGAGCCACGAGATCATCAATAAATCTCATTAGGACACTTTCAATGAAGACTCTATGTTTCACACAATGTGGAAAGAGAGATTATATCTTGAGTCCCACGCATTATCCTTGTGGTATTGCCGAACATCCGAGTGATGTGTTTACATACTCACAATGAAGATGGAAAGCCTTCGAGCCAACATCAAACAAGCTCGGTAGGTGGCATGTGAGATCTATCAATTATATCAACCATGTGACAACCGAACAGAAACAATGGGCGATTCAATCTTTTGAATCAATCACTGGTTCAGTTATGGATTGACGGATACCTTTGAAAACCGGTCATTGTGCTTAAAAATCTTTTCTTTAGCACATTGACCGTGTTCAATACTTCAAATCAAAAGGTGTTTTATGATAGATAATTAATTTTCATTAAAACCTTCGTTGTATTGAAAAACAATTTCTATTGAGCAATACACGATTGTCTTTCAAATCTCTTTTCATCAATCGGTGAATTTCTATTCATTTGGTTCACTCACTCCGTGTTGTCATCTTTGAGATGTTCGGTTTGAGAACAGCTAGAGCATTGCGAAACCACGTCAAGGAAATTCTTCAAATTATACCGATCATAGCGTGACTTGTATCGATCAACGGGAACCCGTGGGCGTGTACCTCAATTCAACGAAAGTGATCAAAGACACTTTCGTGCGCTTTATTGCTAAGCTGTTTTATGCGTGTACACCGACGCTTGCGGTGATCGTAATGAAGCGGTCAATCCATAGCCGCATGCTCACACTACACATTCATCTCAAAAGAAATCATGATAAGTGTATCAATGACTCGATATTTTCACTCCATGCTTCGCTACTACTGCCGCCAATATCATGAATCAATGAAAGCTTAGTTACTCGATGAGAAGATATCATGATCCGTAATGTGAGCATGTCGGTCCGAAAGTCACAACATCATATAATACCAACACCACAATGGATGTCTCGTAGATTTTTGTTAGCTAATGATCTCAAAAGTGGCTTAAAATTATTATCACGTGGATCAAGAAAGACCTCCACTTGGATTAACCAAACATGCAATGAGTGGAATCAATGACTACGAGCTTGAGCAAAGTACTACATCAAGAATGCAAGAACAATTGTTAATGTAATATCTGTTTGTATTCAATGTAATTTTAGTATATGTTTGAGGTGACATCCCTTAGGGGGAGATTGTTAGGAATTAGAAATTCCAGGTATTAAAGAGTCGGTCACCTCAAGTGTATGTAATCGTTAGTAAGCTCGTAGTCGTAGTTCATTTATGTTAAGTAGTATTTAGTTTAGTAACACAGTGGAGGACGGACGGGTCTTTACCCATGCCTGATCCACAGCCCGTTGAGTGGCATTTTATTGTAAGACTATAAATACTCTCTACCTTCCAAGGTAGAGGGTTGGAGCTCATAATAATATCTTTCACTTTCTCTCACTAAGTTCCCTAAACCTCTAACTTTCTATCTCTAAACACTCTTGTACGCCTACTTGTGTTAAATGGTTTGATGTGTATGTGAAATCCAATATCCTACATAATAAAACTAGAGTTATGATATACATGACTCTAAAAACTAAGAAAATAAGAAAATACATGACTAGGAATTTCTAGACCAACTATCTCTTGATGCTAGGACACCACTAAAATCTTCTAGCTCAAGTTTTGTTTAGGTTTAATCTCATCAAAACGTTCGAGGAGATGATAGAACATGAAACGTTGGTCTTCTCGTACTTCATGTATCAAACTTTCAACATGATGACAATGATAGCAATCTTTGTCATGGCTAGGTAGTGGTGGTGGAAGAAATGAAATGGCTTGATGCGAAGGATCAAGTGAAGCGGCTTGTGGAGCTTCAAACGATGGAGGGATTGGTGGAGGCGCATTTGAGAATGGCTCGACCAAGAATGATGGTGGTGGTAGAGAGGTATCAACTTCCATATGGTCGGGTGGTTGACTTTGATGATTTCTCATAATCCAAATAGGATTATATGATGGAAACGATGAAAAGGAAGCCGGAGCAAGTGTTGACTCAACACCTTGATTTTGTACCATTATTCCTCCTAATGAGGAGAATGTTGTCGGCGGAGGCGGATGAGACGGCCTAGGAGGCAAATCCTCTAAATTGTAGAGGTGTGGTGATGATAGTGGAGATGTAAATGAAATAGCTCTAGGAACCAATGGTGATGGTTTAGTGGAGATGATATTGTTTGGCCTAGGAGGTATGGTGGTGTTTGGCATAGTTAGTTTTGTGGGTACTATCCTTTTAGGAATTGGTTTAATTGGTTGAGGAAAGATCCTATCATTTGTTGGCTTGACCGGAGATGATTCGGTTGAAGAGATTTCGTGTATAACACGAGCCTTTTTATGGGTGGTTCTTTGGTGGATAGGTTACTACTTGGAGTTTTCCTCATGATGAGATGACTTCAAGAGGTTTGTAAGGGTTTCTAAAGTCTTGAAAGTTAGGATGAAGGTGATGACTATGGAAGTCCTAACAATGTGGTTTATAAACCAAGAGATTTGGCAAGTGCATTTAAGCCTTAAGCCACTAAGATTCATTGGAATGTGATGATTAACATGCACAAGAGTCAACTTCGAGTTTGTCTTGATCTAGGAACTCATTTAAGATGAGATTGAGTGTTTGAGTTAGAAAGATGAGTTGAAATGATTGTTTTAGCAAGATTTGACATAAACTGTCATCCGGATCCCACGGTTCCCTCATCAGAGGGATCCGTCTAGGCTAATCCTAGGGATCCGACTATCAACAGCTATGAAAGAGTGGAAATGATGTTTCTATGATCTAAGATCTATATCATCTTGAATGTTTCAGTCCTCCTAAGTGTCTTAAATGAAAGGGTGCTTAAGTACTTGGAGGTAATGAGTGATGTAGCTAATGATTGTCTTTTATGGAAGGATTTGGAACTTTCATGAGTGCCAATGGATGAGCAAGGATGACACTAAAGATGAGAGTGTCAATTGAAGCTAAATGATCCTGGAGACCAGTTTGTGATTTAGGATAGTGTTTTGGAAAATATCCTAGAAGCTTTGAGATGGGAAAACTAG
Source organism: Chrysanthemum lavandulifolium (assembly GCA_022545495.1). Taxonomy (NCBI): domain Eukaryota; kingdom Viridiplantae; phylum Streptophyta; class Magnoliopsida; order Asterales; family Asteraceae; genus Chrysanthemum; species Chrysanthemum lavandulifolium. Next base: position 171,288,940 of record CM040242.1, on the reverse strand, counting down.
ATTTTGATCAACTTTGATCAATTTTGAGGTAGGGATGATTTATGATCAATTTTGACATAATCGAAAAGATTTCTAAGACTAGAAGTGAGGGATCAAGTGAAAAATAAAGTGTGAGTTTAAGAGCGGAAGAGTAATGGATTAAAAATGAAATGATAGATCTACAAGCTTCTTAGAGTGTGATCTAGGTGAGTTATGTGTGAGTAGGAGGGATCTACCTATCTTGATAAGGACTTAATTTGCCTTAAGACACTATGTTTAGCTTAGTGTGAGGTGTTCTAAGGATATGTTTGAAATATTATGCTTGCAATTGCATTTTCTGCTTGTTGGGATCCCACGGTTCCCTAAGTGTAGGGATCCGTCTAGCACAAACTTTGGGATCCGTCCATCTGCTCAGCAGAACCTTTACTAAAGGTATGCAATGATCTTGACAATGCATTATATTCCAAGGTTAGTTTAAAAGGGGTTCTAACACTAAGATATCAAATGTAAGATGTTTTTATTTCATGAGGGAAATAGGATTACATTGATAAAGCACGAGTACAAGAGAATTGATCCTATTTTGAAATACTACTAGGTTCCTTGAGTGTCTTCGCTAGGAGGATCATTACGTGATTGATGAGTGTTAGTGGAATGAAGAATGAAGAAGGTCTTTATGAGAGATATGTTTAGCGGTTCCATCATCTTGTTCACAAGTACGCATAACGGACTTTGAAATTGAGGATGGAAGTGCATAACGCTAATGATAGAGGCGTGTCAAGAACATTCCATAAGGGATGAGTTTATTCGTGGAGCCTTGAAGATTTACAATTCGCCTTATGAAGAAGTAGGCGAGATTGTATGGTTGTTGTGTTAGCAAACAAGACAACATGTGAGCACAACAAGCGGGAAGGATTTCTTGATTTCCTAAGACTCCAAACATTCTCACGCAGGATGAGTGCAAGAGGCTTGTACTCTTCTCGGATGTCCCGTGTGAAGATAATGTTTGGATCGGAGTAATATGGTCGAGGTTTGCATATTATGCGATTTAAATCTTCCGGGGAGGGTATGTGTGAACAATATGGACTATTTTCTTCACGAAAATTGAAGAGAGAATCAAGAGACCAATCTTCGGTGAAGGCACATTGTCCATGATTTGGAATCCGGAGGATGTGAGCAAAATGCCCAAGGGTTAGAGTAAACTTTTGGTTTTTGATATAAAACCAAAGAGATAGAGAGCGATCCTCGTTACGAACGAGTTCAACTTGACGGAAGAATTCCATTATGAACCTTGGACATATCTTCTCGTTGATTTCAAGAAGACATTCTAGTCCTATGGCTCGGAAGGAGGTATTGATACCTTCTTCGAATTGTAGAGAGGTGTCTGTACGTCCTTCATGGAAGTGACGGTTTCGAGGATGTTGAACCCACGGACATGAATGCCAGGAGTGTTGGGTTCAAGGGAGATGTTCGGAGTGTAGACGCTAGTGAGTGAAAAATCAAACTCATATTCATGCGTCATAGTTGGACCTATAGAAATGATGAGTTAATAAAGAGTTATGTTTGTGGTCAACCTATGATTATCTAACATTTTATTAGATTTTTATTAACAATGGTTTTTAGCACGAAGACACCTAACTTACTTATGGTTTTGACATACTAGTGGAGTATTACTTTTAGAAGAAAAGTGGTTTTAATTTGCATGAAAACTGTTTCTCCGAAGGGACGGATCCCACGGTTCCTTTTCAAATGGGATCCGGCTAGTATAACTTCCGGGATCCGTAGATCTGTAATTACAGAAACATATGAAACAAAAGAAATGACAAACACATTATGATAATAATAACCTAGATAAACTAGACTATTAATAATATTTCATTTCAATGCTTAGAATGATACAAAGGATTGGGTATATAACCCCAATGTAGATTAACAATACAAAGTAAATGTCTCCGTATGTGAACTTCATCATAGAGAACACAAGTGCGATGAGTGTTAAGACGATGAGCACGAGGGCGATGTAAACCATGTAGAAGATGATCCTTCTTGGTTTCGGTTGGGATGAAATGGAGAAGAAGATGAAGTTTTGAGTGAGAGGGAATTTTTGAAATTAGAAGATTTGAAAAAGTGAGGATTTGATAAGGTGGGCGTCGAGTGGTTTATTTATAGGGAAGGAAAATTTTTGAAATTTGTGTTTTGTTTTATTATTGGATTAAAAGAAATAAAACACAAGTTTTATATACCACGCCTTTAGACGAGAAGAATAACACGTATGTGAGAAAAAAAGGCTTCCTAATGAAGCTTCATGTAAAACATATATATGCACAAAGAATAATCATATAAATACCTAAATAGGCATACTTAATGATAAATCAAAAATAAAAATAAAATCATACCTCTAGCACACTTAGGAATGTCTTTACAAATGACACAGCAAATGTCACTTAGACGATTCCCGCTCCTTTGCGTTTAAGATACCTTCTTAAGGAATGTATTCTTGTTACCAAGCGATTCCTATAGCTTGGTGGGTATGAGCTTTGACTAATCATCATGACAAAGAAGATTAGTGCGATTAAAGGAAAAAGTAAAAAAAATGTTGTTATCAAATCAACATCGAAACATATAGTTTAAAAGAAAACATGGTGTTTGTTTTAAAAAAAAACTTCTTTGTAGTTTTCAATGAACCATAGATCGTATCAAGTTTTTAAAGTACAATATACTTCAAGAAACTTGGTAACGAAGCTCTGATGCCAATTGTGGAAAACTAGAAGGGGGGGAGGGGTTGAATAGTTTTGCCAATTAAAACTTCTTTTTAATCTATTTAGATCGACTTATGTCAATCTATTTGGGTGTGAGTGTTGGATGTTGATAAACAAGCATATAAAGGTAAGTAATGAAAGGATAAGAGTAAGAAGCACAAAACCACAACGCAAGTATTTATAGTGGTTCGGCTACAAGGACATCTTCCTTGCCCTACTCCACTACCCGAGTCACCTACTCGAGAGTTCGTAATCACTACACCAATCTCCTTATGGCGGAGAAGCCTTCACAACGTCGCATACCCTTTTTCCGGTGCTAGGCTAACCACCGAGTTCTTTCACTCCAAGGTGAACCACACCTACACAACGTCGCCTACCCTTTATAAGGTACTAGGCTAAGTACCTAGTTCTTTCACTCCAAGGTGAACTACACCTTCACAACGCCTCCTACCCTTTATTAGGTACTAGGCTAAGCCCGGTTCCATTGCAATGGAGGAACTACTACCACACTACACCAACGACTAATCCCAAAGGAGATCTACTCCTTTACAACATCATCAAGGATATCAATATCCTTGGATCTAATACTAGTCTATCTTGTACATCGAAACACACCATATCGAATGTACATCTAAGGCACCTTTCACTAATGCCTTTGACTAGATCTACAAGACACCTTTCACAAATGTCTTGTGTCTTGACTTCTAAGCACCTTTCACTAATGCTTCTAGTCGTGACTTCTAAGCACCTTTCACTAATGCTTTTAATCTTGACTTCTAAGCACCTACCACAAGTGCTTATGATATAGACGATAGATACCCTTCACTAATATCTTCGTCTTGACTTTTGAGACATCTTTCACTAATGTCTTCAACACTACACTTCTTTGAAGAAAGAAAGGAATCATCAACAAGAAGACTTCAGTAGCCTTGATGATGAGGAAGCATGGCAACTCATGAACTTGAGCTTGCTCGACTTCAAAGGTGGTGATCTTGCCTTTAAGAGGTACCTAAAAGATCACACAAATACAAAACTACAAACATAGATCTCTTGGATCTAAGGTTAGTGAGTTTTAAACTCAAGGAGAAAGTTTGTTAGAAAGGGGTTAGAAACAATGAAGAAATGGCTCACTATTTATAGAGGAAAAACTGTACTATTCCCCGGATCCCACGAATCCCTTCCACAAAGGGATCCGTCTAGCGTTAAGCTAGGGATCCATGGGACGCTCCCTTTTACCCATGGGTATTTTGGTTATGGGTCATGGGTTGAACCATGGATCTTTAGCTAGATACAATGTATCTTTTGAGTGCAATGCACTTGGTCACTTGGGTATGGGTTGATCCATGGGTTATAGATATTATCCATGTATGATATAAGCATGATGTTATGCAATGGGTTATGGGTCAAGCTCCATGGGTCATGGGCTTTGGGTTTTACCCAACTACATTCAATAAGATATTGGATTTCACATATACATCATAACATTAACACTTTAAGCGTATAGATGATTTTAGAGAGAGAAAGTGGGATATTCTAGAAAGAGAAACTTGTGGAATGTTAGATTACCAAAGAACATCCAACCCTCTACCTTGCAAGGTAGAGGGTATTTATAGGTTACAAACTAAACGACCTCTGACGGACTGTGGATCGGTATACAATGGGTAAAGACCGTCCTTCCTCCACGGTGTTAAATAAACTAATGTCTAACTAGCTTAGTAAATACTGTCTGAGCTAACTTATGGATAGAGTTTGGGGTGACCGATACTTCATTATGGAATTTTCTAATTCCTAACAATCTCCCCTAAGGAGGTCACCCCATGTTTTACATTTTGAATCCTAGCATTCTAATTAATCTTGATCTTGAGCTCATGAGACTTTTCTTCATCAAAGTATTCAAACTATGTGCATCGTGTTGATTTCATCATTGTTCAACTATGATGTATGTTTCGTGGAGGTTGTTGGTGATCCACCATGATGACCTTTTGAACATTACTAGAGATCATCACCACAACAAATCTCAACATCACCCATTGTTGTGTTTCCGGCATATGAAATTGTGACAATTGGACCGACATGCTCACATTACGGATCATGATTTCTTCTTATCGAGTAGCGAAGCTTTTGTTGATTCATGATATTGGCGGCGTAGCGAAGCATGGGGTGAAAATATCGAGTCATTGATGCACTTATCATGATTTCTTGAGAAATGAATGTATTGTGTGAGCATGCGGCTATGGATTGACCGCTTCATTACGATCATTTGCAAGCGTCGGGTGTACACGCATACAACGATTAGCAATAAAGCGCACGAAAGTGTCTTTGATCACTTCGTTGAATTGAGGTACACGCCCACGGTTCCCGTTGATCGATACAAGTCTTGCACTGTGATCGGTATAATTCAAGAATTTCCTTGATAGGGTTTCGCGTTGCTCTAGTCGTTCTCAAACCGGAACGTCTCAAAGAAGACAACACGGAGTGAGTGAACCAGCGAATAGAGATTCACTGATTGATGAAAAGATATTTGAAAAACAATCGTGTATTGCTTAATAGAAATTGTTTTTGCAATACAACGAAGGTTTTAATGAGAATCAATTATCAATCATAAAACACCTTTTGATTTGAAATATTCGAACACGGTCGATGTGCTAAAGAAAAGCGTTTTAAGCACAAAGACCGGTTTTTCAAAGGTATCCGTCAATCCATAACCTGAACCAGGATTGATTCAAAAGATTGAATCGCTCCATTGTTTCTGTTCAGTTGTCACATGATTGATCTATTGAATAGATCTCACATGCCACCTACCAGGAGCTTGTTTGATGTTGGCTCCAGAAGGCTTTCCATCTTCATTGTGAATATTTTTACATATCACTCGGATGTTACGGCAATACCACAAGGATAATGCGTGGGACTCAAGATATAATCTCTCTTTCCACATTGTGTGAAGCAGAGAGTCTTCATTGAATGTGTCCTAATGAGATTTATGGATGATCTCGTGGCTCTAGACTCAATTTGTGCATATTTGGATCTGTGTCGGAGACTAGGGAGAGGGTCTCCTTCTTCAATATCAACAATCTCTAAGAGAAAGTCGATAGATAATGTCGGTTCCCGTGAGAATGAAACAAGTCCTTTTAAGAGGAACTTGAGTGGTTTGGGAAGTTGAAGTGCATTGCGTCCTTTGGGTCCATGACGTCTTGTCTTCAATACCGATGTTACCTTGGTAACCATCGTAGTATATGAATTGAACCGGTATACGCCCTAAGGTTGAATAAATGGAGGGCTATTTGTTTTCACCCTTTTCTCATTCAATTCTTTTTAATTCTTCAACCCTTGGTGCTTACCGAGACTTCATAGCTAGAACCTTGTTGGGTTTATTCGATTACTAGCTCTGTCTCGATCCGCACTCTTCCCATATCTCATTTTTCTCCTTTTTTCAATAAACCTAAGGACTTCTACACAATCTAGTGGATAGTCCTGGGTAGATCCCTCCGGTTACGGCGGATCATGGGAACACATACCTAACCTTATCATCCTTATATCACCATACATAAGTAAAGTTGGTCGGTCTATTTGGTATTGTTCATCGCCATAGAAACCAATTGAAAACCATTTGAGAATCAATCCGGTGCTTGTGATATATTATCAAAGCATTTTGCACTGAATTGTTTTTGATATTTTAGAATAAGAGCTCCCCTCAACATGTGCATCAAGTGATTGAAATCGTTTTGCACACGGAGGCAAGAGAAAGAGTTAACTTCTTTGAATTCCATTTTCTAAAGATATCAACATCACTTCCTAATCAAAACAAGTAGATAAAGCATTTTAGGGAATGATGAGGTTTTCATAAGTTTGCTCCCCCTCAATATGTGCCTTGAGGTATGAAAGAGTTTTGCACATACAAGAGGGAAGTTCTTTGAAGTGTAGCCATGATCATCAAACATTTAGAAACCATTTAACACACAATCAAGGTACCTTATATAAAAACATGGAAAACTATGTACCCTGAAGGCTTGAGTTTGTTTTGAAATGCTCCCCCTTAATATATGCTTCGAGATTCGAAAAATGTTTAGCACATATTAGAGAGCATTATGCACTTAAAAATGGTCATCTTTTAACATCTTTCATATTTATATCACATTTTCTCCCCCGATCAAAAATTTCAAATCCTTTGAGATTTTGGATCTCAAGTGATTTAAATATGTATGTGACAAAATATTTGTTGGAGAAAAATGTGTCCAATTTTATATGATCAGGAGTGGACAACACTGAAGTTCCCCTTTTAGATACAAGGGGACACCACAGTACATAACCTAACACTATTACATGCATTATAGTTGTTCATAGTTTGTACACCACATTTTACACAAAATTAATACAAAGCGAAACTACTTCGGAAGAAGTCTTCATTCGGTTCTTTGAAGAAGTTTATAATGACCATCACGAAGTCTACCACCAACAAAACTTTCAAGGTTGCGGAAGATCCTTGAGTCTTGAGTCTTCGCTGATTGCGACAATGAAATCTTCACACCGCTTTAAGTCATCATCGGTCCGAATGTAGTCTTTACCCACGGTTTCGGATCAACTTTAATTTCTTTCACTCTAGAGTCTAGTTCTTCTTCAACCAATTTGAGAGTTCCATCATTGAATTTGTAGAGCTCACATAGTCTCATAAGCATGCGAGTCCCGTATCTGTCGGTGAAGATGGCGGCTCTAGGGGTGTCAAGGACTCTGTATTCGCGATGAAATTCATGCCTGTTGCATTCCATTGTGGACTTGTAAGGTTGATCTGGTTTGGTAGCTTTCCATTCCAAGTGAAAGTCCTCAACCCTTTTCGAATGACTAAGCCCCGATCCAAAGGTTGTGATGAGAGAGGGCCTTTTCTCACGGACGAGCAAGTGCTCAAGGTGTCCTTGGAGATTCAAGAGATAGAGATCTTGAAATCATTTGGCGTGAGATGTTTGAAGTCGTTTTCTTCAATAGTATACTCTTTCAAGTCGCTCTTTTAAGAACTATCTTCTTCAAATACTCATAGCCATAGATTGGGAAGATCTCTACACGAACAACACTTAAGATTTGCAGCTTGGATCGAACATCTTTGCGTCTTTTATCGACACCATGTCTTTCGATGTAGAAGTTCTTCTTTTGTACCACCGGTGAGAAATACCATATGAAGTCGCAATGTCATACTTTTGTTCTTGACACCTGAATTGATCGGGAACCATCTGTTCAAGTCCACGATCGAGTAGGTTGCGACTTTCATTTTAGAGATCGAAAAGCTGGTCTTCTTTACGTAGAGCGGGCACACGAGATAATCCAAGTCATGATTGAAGAAGAATTCAGCTGAATGGTCATCTGTCGGGTTCACCGCCTAGAGGAAGAGGCTTGTTCACATTGAAGCGACAGATATGCTCACCGACTTGATCATTCGACATCTTATGGCATTCTTCCATCCGGTATTGGAGTTGGTTGGCATCCGGTGAAAAACTTTAACAATTTCATAAGCTTGTCCTTCAAGATCTCTTGGAGTGATGGATGAGATACTCTTCCGTTCACAATACCACCTAATGAAGCTTCCCATATCACCGGTGAAGTGCGAAGAGAGTCTTGTTTGGAACTTCATAATCATTGGTGATAGTTGATACCCAATTGTTGTCGGGAATAATCGTTTGAGACTACTGGGATGGACCATGAAGGTTACGGAGTAAGAGGTCTCTCCTCAATATCTGACTTTGAATTGTGTCCTTGAAGGTGCAACTCGGATGTGCTAGTGCTTTTTCACCAAGTATGCATCAAACCAATCTTCTTCGATGGCTTAGGAATATGCTTGGTGGATCGTCATCTTCATCGATTCGACTCGCCATGACATACGACTCTTCATGAACCATTTGATCCTCGGGAATTGAAGAGATTGTGGGTGTGAACCTTGAATCAACCGTCGTCCGTGCGTGATTTCTTCGAGTTCCTGTTCTCCGGTAGGACTAGATTGATTGGAAGGTTTCGGTGGTGATGATGGTGGAGGTGGTGGAGGTGTAGAGGTTGTCTTAGAAGATCCACTAGCTCCAGAAGTTCCAGCACCCCCAGTTGGAGGTGGAGGTGGAGGAGGATCTTTAGGACCTTTACGCAATGTTTCCAACACTATGGTCCTCCTTTTCTTTTTTGCTTCTCTTTCTCCAATGTCTATCAAAAACTGTTCATGATTGTCGTGCTTAATTGATTCTTCGAGAGCCTCATATAGCTTCTTATGGACTTCATGCTTATGCTCGTTGACTTCATACATCTTATCGAAAGTCTGACTCTCATATCGCAATAGGTAGGTCTTTGAACCGTCTAGCGGTGGAGCTTCCAATGCCCATTCCACAACATCCTTAACCCGGCTTCAATGGCGTCGCAACCCCTTCATCAAAGTTGAGGTGCTCCAACCTATAGACACGATTCACAAGGGCATCAGCAGATTTGGTAGTTGTCTTTCAAGAGCTTCAATTCTTTTCAACGCTTTGTCGAGCGGTTGATCCGAAGTAAGTATTTGAGGTGGTGAAGTGGTGGAGTTTCCATATCGACAAGCTGTAACCACCGGTTCAAGGGATGGAGCGAGGTTTGGGAGGTGGTTGAGGTGCCGTTGTAAGTGAAGATCTTGACATAGGTGGAATGGTAGATGTGTCTTCTTGAATATTGACATTAAACATGGATTGTGCATCCTCTTTATCATTATCTTGCTTAGAAGACTCGGTATCTATGGGTTTGTCATTTAAGAATTGATCTCCGAAAGTGAAGTCTCGTATCTAGGTTCTTTAGTGAAGATAGAGAACCGGTAGATAGATTTGGTTCTTCCATGTGCATGGTCTCATCGGATCTTGACTCAAGATTCTCCTGTGAGTCTTTATGCACCAAGTTATCAACATTCGATCGGTGAGTAACACTTGATGCGGGAGGTTCTTTTAATGTTTGAGCACTTTTCCAACCCAGTTGTTCCTTAGTGAAGAGGATTGGTTCTTCTCTTGATTCATATTGATTTGTGGTTCTTAATGGGAAGATGAGATTGTTAGAAGCATTTGAGCGGCTTGTTCGATATCAACACTAACAATCCCTTTTCCTTTGTCTTGTGTTATTGGGGTTGTTTGTCGTGGCAATTGATCGGGTTCTCTTATCACTACTCCTCCAACTGGTGCACTCACATTATGACTTTCTAGGCTTTCTTTGGATTCCAAGTTGCGAGCGACATCATCTTCATCGATCAACCTCCTATTACCCCTTAAAACCTCGGTTATCTTCACCATTTCCTTTTCCACTTTCTTCTTCTTTCCTTTTCGCTTCTTGGATGTGGAGTCAGAATGTTGTGACCTTTCACGTCTCTTTTTAGGAAGAGGCATAAGGCGCTTGTGATCTGAAGTGGACTTGGGAGCATTGGGTTGTGGAGGAGTGGGTGTGACATTATCGGAGGATCGCAAGCACTTTTCTTGTCTTGTTTGAAGTAGTCCTTCTTCTTGATATCGTCCGTGAGTAGGATATCGAGAATTGGCAATCAAAGATTTCTTTATCCATACCTCTAGGAACATATTTAAGGTTTCCTAAAACAAATTCATCTTACGCATTATGTAGAGTGATCCAATCACAGGGTTGAAGTTGTGAGTCTGTTGCAAGTCTTGGATAACAAGCTTTGAAAATCGATCTTTGGGAATCACAAGCTTGTTCGGTTTCTTTCGACCACGAGCTTTATTACGAAAGTTTGTTCTATCGAGATATGAATGTGTGCATTGATAATGAAAATTCTTCCCAGATACGATCGAGACATTCACATTCACCCTATTGACGATACCCATAGGATTTGCAAGATGGGAATTCTCACTTTATCGAACCACGATGTTTTGCGGATAAGCACAAGTTGAGAACTGTTGTCATTGCTCTCGGGGTTGATACATGTGTCCGATGATGATGTCGGAAGCCCTTGATATGCTAGTCGATATCCCAAACCAATTAGAAAGACAATTAGATCGTCGACACGGTGGAGGTTCGAGCGTATGTTGGGGTTCTGGGGAGTGATTCCTAGAGCCTTGCTAAGAATGTCCGAATCAATCACAAATTCCCTATCATCCAGTTTGCAGGAGTATTTAGCTGTGATTTTGTCCCATTGAATGGTGTTCCAGAATTGTTGTATGTAAATGGTGGGAATTGTGCATTGCTTGGTAATGGCACCGAAGAAGTTTGTGTTCTTGAGAATATCAATAGACACTTTGAGGATAGGATTTTGTTGCAACTTTTGAAGGTCCACATAACAGTTACTTTTTCCAATTTCTGCCCATTGACTTTTAGGAAGGATTTCGTCATCTGAAAGGACTTTGGGTGGAGCAGAAGATGCAATGTTCTCAGCAGAGGTTGTGTTTGCCATTGAAGATCTAATGATAAATACAACCAACAACAATGATTGGGAACATGTTAGATTATAAATGGTTAGTTAGACATCATTGAATGCACCCTTATGTTATAAACACACAAACTTAGAAGCTCAGACAGGGTTCCTATAAGCATATAGAGAAAGATTGAGTGGCAATAGCGAGACATTAAGGATAAAGACTCCATTTGATACAGTTTTCACGAGACGAGTTGTTTTGGAATTAAACGGTTAAAAGCACATTTGTAAAGAAATAATGTCATGAAACAAGATACAAATGTAGAAATGATATAACAGATTGTATGAAACAAGTTGTAACATTAAGTTGCCACAAGGAATCCAAGTACAACTTGCTCAACAGAAATGTTATAGCGGTCACAAAGAGTAAGTTGTCAATACAAGTTGCTATAGTAAATCCTGAATCAAGATTGTAAGCATGAGATTATCCTAGCAAGTTGCCTTAAAACATTTTAATAACCCTAGTCGCCGTATGAAAAATAAACCAATTAAGTCGCTAATCATAAATGGACAAGTCGCTAAACAAGGCTAAGTCGCTACCTGAAAACATACTATGTCGCTAACTTGTAAAGACAAGTCGCCATCAACAGTAACTCAGCCAAGTCGCTACAAATCAGTTCACTAAATCGCTACAATTACTAAGTCGCTAACTTGTAAAGACAAGTCGCCATCAACAGTAATATTGCTAAGTCGCTACGATTTAATACGCTAAGTCGCTAACTTGAGAGCACTTAATAGTAACAACTCGCCACGAAGAAATTGAACACTAACTCGCTACCAAGAACATTATCACAGCAGATAACTCGCCACCAAGAACTCAACCAATATCATTCAAATAACATCGCAAACCATTCAACATAATCAGATCATCATAATATTTTAGAAACACAACCCAACCCATTCAGTTAATCCATACACACAAACGATTACAGACACACAATCTAACTCGAATCATAAAGAAGACGCTCACAAATTCATTAATACACAACTTCATGAGAATTACAACAATCCTAGTGCATCCAAACAGCCCTTAATCTATTAACACATATATCACAATTAATTCCATTCAATAATTCCAACCACAAACCTATACGAGGTAATCAAAAGCTGAGGATCAAGTTCCGTGGGATCTGTTAAGGAAAAAGGAGTTAGGAAATGCATATATTCATCGTATTTTGAGGACAAGAAACAAGTTAATATTGCCATACCACACGCAAGTCGCTACGAAGATCCTTGAGAGAGAGAGAGAAAGAAAGGTTTTAAGTTTTGAAAACAAAAAATGGTAAGTCGCTAGGGTAAGTAGAGGAGAATAATCAAGAAAACCAAGTTGACACTTTTGGTCCTGTGGTTTAGTGATTTGTGTAGCAACTCGCTATCAAAGGATTTTAATAAGTCGCTAATGTTTTTCAAAGCAAGTTGCTAACATAGTCATGGAAAGTTGCTATCTTATCATATTATGTATAGTAGACATTTATAATCCATGGACTTAACAGACTTATCAGATAGCATACTAACACAGATAAGCACACTATCACAATGATCACCATGAAACAAATAAACATTCAATACATGGGTACACAAAGATCACCACAAAGGCAAGACAAGGCAAGACAACACTGCAAGCGAGCACACACCATAACCGACCTTGAAGCGAGATATAAACAAGATATCTTGAAAAAATCTCCCCTCAATCAATGTCAACAAAGACCATTGATTGACTTTAACCCCTTGTTTTAAAATAAGAATATATCGGTTGTTCGAACTTCATCTATGATCCCGTATCATTATTGAATGACATTTCTAGGATCGTAGATGTTATCGATAACAACGAATATATCCTTTATTAGATGGAAGTAAATGACTAAAATTATGAATTTAAAAGAATGAAATATTTTAAAAGCATTAAACCAAAATGTAGAAAATGTAGGGAAGTAAACATTTTTTTTATATATATATATATTTTTAAGTTGATTTGTACTCAGATTTAAAAGAGCGAGTCCTAATTCAAGATGAATAGGAGTCAAAGTAAGAGGTACATCAATTCGGCATGCTATAGCTCTGATGAGCCATATTCATTTCGATGGAAACCAAGTCATGAGGTTCTGATTGAATTGAGCATTGTACCGAAAAAGGCGAGAGCACATTGTACTAGAAGCACATGTAGAATTGCAAGCTGGATGGGTTAGTGACATGAATAATCTCACTATTGGATGTAACACGGTTTAATATAGGCGTATCATTATTAGACATCCTTTTAGGCTCAATATACTTGAAGAGTTTTCCTGTGGGCATCCACTTAAGGCAAGATCTAGGTATGTAAGTCCGTTTGGATTCTGTGAACTTAAATAATCGCCAAGAGGAATCCATTTGAAGCGACTACTAGTAGATTTGTATGTGTGCACTTCCTGTTTTGACTATTTGTCCTTTTGTGATTAGTGTGTTTCTTAGGGATTGATCGGCCAAATGATGTTTCTTATGAGAACTAGTCATACTTCTAGTATTTTGAACTTTGAGCTTTGAACATTTACACGGTTTTGAGATTCATCATATCGAACGAAGCAATGAAGTGATTGGTTTTGTCAAAACAACATTCTCATCAACTTGGGAGGCAAGCCTAGATTTCGATGGTTTAATTCTTTCGGTTCTAAAGGCATTAGGTCGCTTAACTCTTGACGTTTAGATTGGTTACGAACAGTTGACTTTCCCAAAGTTGATGGTTTTGCAAACTTAGTATTCATCCTATTTCCAATAGATTTCCTAAGCTCATTTTTTAAAGCAACAATATTGAAGCTCTTATCCTGAATTTGGGCTTTGAGGTCATCAATGTCTTTCAACAAGATGTTAGATTGATTGATCAACTTGGAATTGGTCTCCTCTATGTTCTTTCTTAATGACTCATTTTCTCTTAATAGGTTGGACACACATAGAGCTAGTTCAGCATTTCTAGATTCTAGTGTATCACTCATCTCATGACAATCATATTTCTGCACATCTGAGAGTAGTAATTTTGATTGCATATGGTAGAATCTTTGTCTGAACTGGTTTTAAATGATTAATTTCAAAAATTCTCAAAATTCGAAATTTCGATTAATACAAGATTTTTTGCATAAAAGCTTTCATCCTTTTGTTGCATTTCAATTTCCAATGAAATACAATGTTTTTCAAGAATTGAGTATTTGTTTGAAAGTTCATCATATACCCTTTTTCAATCATGTCATTAGCTTTAATAGTTTTAGATTCGAGCTCAACCAAGATCGATTTCATAGTGTTATGTTCATAGTTAGAGTCGGTACCTTAACATATGAATTACGTGATCGATTAAGTGTACCTCATCACCGAAACCTTTTCGACTCGAGTCTTTGAGATCGATCTGATTGTCTTCATCCTCTTTTATTGCAACCGAACTTACGCATTCGGTATCATTCATTGGTTCAAATGATCTATTGCATGACTGTCACAATCTTCCCATAGTATCACTTGACACTCATTCATTTCATTCAGCTTGTCATTCTCTTTAGTAGCTTCCTTAATGTATATTTCCACATTACTCATAAGTTGAATAAAGGTGTTTCTGAACTCATGAATTTCCATTCCAGTGTGTTTCTTGAATGAGATTCCAGTCATGTCATCATCAAAATCTGAGGAATATTCCCCCCGGATAAGTGGCTGAAATTGATAGAAGATTACTTGAAGAGTCGCATTAGATTCCTCGTTGAGAACTTTTCTTTGGTAATTTGAAACCTCGGTTGTTCTAAGTTTAGTAACACAGTTCTTGTCAAAGTGGGAAAGTCTGACGAAGAATAGCCTCGCTTGTTCGATCCATAGTTGTGGATAAAAGTAGTTTGAGATGCTGATGAAGAAGTTGAAAGGGATCAATGTAGTATTCCATTTGCTTTGCATTATTGTTCATCAACTGGTGTGGTTCGTTGAGGTTTGACTCAGAAGGTGAGGAGTTTTGATCACAATTTGATGAATCAATCAAGGTAGGACATTCAGAAATGCAACCAGTTTCATTGTTCTGAGAGGTATCATAGAGTTCAAGCACTTTGGAGATAAGCGGTCGGTGATGTAGGACATTGTGGGTGGAGGAGTATCGATGCATGAGCGTCCTCGACAGCGATGGAGATGATAGTAGGAATATTGGTAGACATGTTAACAGTTACACGGATTTTATAACTCTACGATTAAACCGGAAATAGATTCTTTCACGGGATTTTACTGAATCAAGAGAAAACCGTATTAAAACAAGAAATCACCCAAGTCGCTAGGAAACCTTGAACCAAGTCGCTAAGTGCCAAGTCGCTAAGTGCCAAGTCGCTGTTATACCAAGTCGCTAGCAAAATTTTGACAGCAAGTCGCTAAGAACCAAGTCGCTAATTTGTCAAGTCGCTAAATAGCAACTCGCTAGGTACCAACTCGCTAACACCAAGTCGCTAACAATATAAAGTACAAGTCGCTAACTTACACCAAGTCGCTACGCGTAGTGGAGAATCCACAAAGTGTACTTTTTGTCGGCTTGTCTCAATAGACAAGTCGCTAGGACCAAATCGCTACCAAATAACACTCCAACTCGCTAACTTTTTATGAAGCAAGTCGCTATGATGAATATCACACCGAGAACCAAGTCGCTAGCAAGAAAATCACATAAACACCACTTTTCAATCCAAAAACAACTCAACCACGATGATTCAAGCCTTCAAAGTCAAAACCTAAACACTTGTGATGATTCTAAACACAAAAGTACTATCAAAATCCAAACTTTAACACTAGAAATCAACCAAATGATGCAAAAACCACTAAACTTTTTCAAACTCAAAAACCACCTAAAAACCACTAGAAATCCAAAGATATGTAAGAGATGATCTAACCATGGCTCTTGATACCAATTGTAAGATATTGGATTTCACATATACATCATAACATTAACACTTTAAGCGTATAGATGATTTTAGAGAGAGAGAAAGTGGGATATTCTAGAAAGAGAAACTTGTGGAATGTTAGATTACCAAAGAACATCCAACCCTCTACCTTGCAAGGTAGAGGGTATTTATAGGTTACAAACTAAGCGACCTCTGACGGCTGTGGATCGGTATACAATGGGTAAAGACCCGTCCTTCCTCCACGGTGTTGCACTAAAAACTAAACTTAGCTAACTAAATAACTTAGTAAATAACGTAAAGAATGTCTCACCACAAACGTGGTGTACAAAAACATACTTTAGGATCTTTAACGAGCTAACTTATGCTTTAGATAGAGTTTGGGGTGACCGATACTTCATGTAAGTTAACTTATGGAATTTTCTAATTCTAACACTTTATCTTAAAATCCTGCAAAAATTTCATGGCATGTGATGATCCAATGTTAGAGGATGATGCATAGTCTTTAGTTCACATAAAGTACGCAAATGCTTTTATTCTTGAGTCGAGAATAATATCTCCCGATGTTTAAACAACAAAAATGGTAAAATATCTAAAATATGACAGGCTACGAGTAAATCAACTCACTATTTTAAATTATTTGATGATTATTGATTTGATTTTGTTGTATTTCAGGTAGTTGAGAAATTGTTGATTTGATTTTGTTGTATTTCAGATAGTTGAGAAATTGTTGATCTGATTTTGCTGTATTTCAGGTAGTTGAGAAATTGTTGATTTGATTTTGTTGTATTTTAGTTAGTTGAGAACAAATTCAAGGAATTTAAGATTAGTGAACAAGATTCACTTGTGGTAATCGGTGTTCTTTGGTAGTTGATGGTGTTCACAACTTATCTTTCGCATTTGCATTGAATAATTAGTGTCATTGTGGTTGCCATATAGATTGTGGTAGAGTTTTATTGAGATTTTAGTTATCAATCTGTTAGATTTAAACTATATGGCACTCAAATTAAGTTTCTATTGGAGTTAGATTTGTATTAATAATTGAAGTGAGATTTAATTGTAAGGTTTTGCTAACCATGTCTGAGTGGGTTATAATTAAGCTTATCAAAATAATTTAAATAACATTTGTTAAACTTAAAATTTCATTGGTTTTGGCTTTATGCACGCATATATGGTAATTATAATCATGGAAGCTATCGGCAAATATGAAAAAGTTTGTGTCATTAATGATTGATTTACAAATTTAGTAAGTTTAAGTAGGTTTTTAAGATTAGGATCCAACTTAAGATCGTTTTCGTATTTGCAAGATCGCGATCGTAAAATCAAATCGGGATCCTAAGAGCCTACTACAATATCTATTAAGATAGGCGATCTACAAAATTGTTATATACCGTATGCAGTATATGAGTAATTTCTAAAAATGTAGGACTAAATTATGATTTTGGAATGTATAAAAGGATTAAATTTGTTTCTTTTAATTCTATAAAATTTAATCTATAAACTTCTAGTTTTTTTAACTTCTGGTTTAAGTAAAGTAAGATCGAATCAGACCGAGATCCTAAAATACTATGGCCAAGATCAAAATCCTATTAAGATTCTACGCTAGCAAAGATTTTACGTAGGATCGGATCTTTTTTGCATTGTCGCATTGTAAAATCGTAAAATCAATATCCAATATCAGGATCTTAACAATTATGATTAACCATAACCCATGGATTATGATTAGCAAAACTAACACTTGAACTTTAACTAAAAATAAATGAGACATTTTTATAACTTCACACCTCCTTTTTGAAATGGGAAGTGATTTGCACACTCCCTTAGTTGATTAACACACTTTAAAATAAAGTGTTTTGACATTTATACCCTCACAAGGTAAAAATGAGTAAAGGTAATGTGAGGGTATAAATATCAAGACACTCTATTTTAGTGTGCCAATCAAACATAAAAGCAATGTTTTGAAAACCGGGTTTATAATCGACCAGGTCGAGTCACCGGTCGACCGGTCGACCGGTTCGACCGCAGGTCAACCCGGTTATTCACTTAAAAATAAAAATTAAAAAATAATCGGGTCAACCGGTTCTGGTCAACTGGGTCAACCGGTTCGACCACGGTTATACCGAGTCAACCCGTTTTATAAAAAATTGAAAACAAACAACCCCGGGTTTGAGAACCGAGTTGACCCGGGTCACTCAAACCCACGTGGTTTAACCGTTAACCCGGTTTTAGAAACCCGGTTTTTACCCTTTTTGCCCGAAACCGATCCGACCGGTTAACCTGGCCGGGTTGACCCGGGTTTCAAAACATTGCATAAAAGTGTCACCTCCCTTTTGAAATACTCTAATGTTAGAAATACTCTAGAGTGTTAGAATAAGAACACTCCACGTTCTTTTACATTATGCTAGACATATATAAAAATCTTAGATATTTTCTTATCTACCCTTTTATAGAAAGTTTATGTCATGCTTTAAATTTTTAGTTAAATTTACTATATATAATACCCGACAATCTTTTACAAAGTGTATAATAAAGAAAAACTCAAAATAGATTAATGGGGTTGATTGACACATAAGAGAACTCGATTTTAAAATGAAGTCTTGTAATATAAAATAATTTTAAAATTAAAAATAATTTGGTCAACATTACAATAACTTTATTGGTTGAATATAAAATAATCTTATATTCTGATTGTATAATAAAATTTACATATAAGTCAAAAACTTTATTAAAGAATTTAATTTTAAATTTAATTTTACAAACTTAAGTGTTAAGTTCCCAATTTTCGTAAGTTCTAATAACTTTACAAATATAGCAATTACTCCTTGTACTTTATCTATACTATCTAATATTTGATAATACTTTACCACCAACTAAAGCGTTGCATTAAATTTTATTATTAAAAACACTTTCATATTTAACTACTTTGTACAACACCCTTATGCATCCATCTATACTTAACACACGTGCAAAGAACACGTGAGGTCCTAAGACTTCTTCCTTACGTTTAGCACCTCTGCATTTTGGAAAGTCATTAATTTTTCAATCAGTTACAATTCATCCTATTTTCATATCCAAATCAAAAGTCAAAACATATCAATCAACCATTCATATCATATCTTAATGAGTTGCACTGATTCAAAAACACACATCCAATCATTTGATACATCATCCCATTGGTAAGTTTTCGCATCTACTCATGTTTTTAGGGTTTTGTTTTAAATCCTATAGTATACATGTTTTGATGTGCTTTTTTTTTTGCAGAAACCATAGAAAGTTTGGTGATTGAAATATATTCTTGCATAATTAGTCAGGTACTTCTTCAAAATGTCAAACCTTGACATCTCTGAATTCAATTATTTTTTCAAAAACCTTAGAGTTCTTATTATATCTTGTGAAATTTCTTTGAATTACTTGATGAATTAATTTTAATGTTTATATTTAATCGAACCCCTATTTTTTTTTTGAGAAATCATCTTGATATATTTCTATATATTATGTTATAATTTATTTTTGGAAGTAGAATGTGATTGGGGAAAATTAACCAGGTTTGAAAAGTTTTATCTTTTTTTCATTTTGCATATTAATTGTTAGTAGATGATATGGATTGATGAAAATGATTATTTGTAGTTTATGTTATATGTGTGTTTTTTATGAACACCAACTGTTTGATAAAATATATTTGTGATTGGAGCACGTGATGAATCCTCTATTGAATTTGTTAAATTAACGGGTTTGCAACATTCGAAAAAGGTGCTTCCTAGAGCTATATAATTGCAAGTTTTTCCATGAAAATTTTTAGTAACCATATATTATGTATGTAATTTTTTACTGTGGTTAATTCTAATCTTCTTGCCTTGTGGTTCTCATGCAGGAGTATCTAGGATTTGGAGATTTGTGAATATGGTCGATTGGGTTCAACAGTTCAATGGTAACCCTGTAAACCTTTTTATGTACCTGATACTATTTACTGGTAGATATTAAGATTTTTTTATTTGTTTAATCATTTATCTTTTGCATAATAGTATTGTATTTAATTAAGAGTTGTTAAAATTAGTAAAAGAAGGATAGGTATACACCTTGCTGCTAATCACCATCGACATGTAGTTTATCTGTAAGCTAAGGGTTGGCATCACCTTACCAAATGATTTTTATTGTGTGATGTTATGTTTTCCAGCTGCTAATATTGCGCGCAGGTCTAACACTGTTTTTCTGTGTCTACACTTTTGGCCACACGAGGTATGCTCAAAACCATTTTGTATTGTTATTTCATGAAATATATGGCCAATGCTGTTAGAACAATGCTGATACATTCTCACCTATAAATATAGTTGATGCAACAAAAATTTAGCATATAAACGTGTAAGTTATCCATAACAGAGGAAGTACCAAACGGCTACCCCCGCACCACCGTAACATAATGAATGGGTGCACGCTCATGGACAAAGTCAAGCACCAAAAATTCACCCAAACAACTGTTTGAAGATAAAATGACGCAGCCCGAGTGCCAAAAGAACAAAGCAACAACGATCCGCTCCCTTTTTACCAAAGAATGTGTATTGATTTTACGGCAATAATTATATAACTGCTCGCGTATTGATTTACCTTTAAATCACACATTCTCCCCGGTCACAATTATCAAATCATTTGAGATTTGTGATCTCTTATAGATTTAAATTGATTTTGAAAGCTTTAAGGAGAATTGTGACTTGATTATGAAAGCTGCTTTTAACCGATAAGGATCGATTTTAAGACTTTAAACCCATTGATAAAACATGCATGTACATCTTTTGAAAACAATTTAATGCCAAATAACTTTTAATTTAATTGAAATTATTCTCCTCAATCAATGACATAGGTTGTTGATTGAGAGATAGAGATTTTGACAATAAGTCCCGATGATTATCAAAAATAGAGATCGAGTTATTTTTCAAAGCATTTAGTTATCGCAGATAAATGTTTATAGAATCGTAGCATGGAGTTTTGAAAACATGATAAAACATGGTTCTCTTCTTTCTTTTAAAATCGGTTATTGTCTCGAAAATGACAATAAACCATTGTTTTCTTTTCTCCAAAAAATAAATTTTGATTTTTGAATTTTTTTTTTTTTTTTTTAATAAAATTCAACAATATCTGAAGTCCCTGTCATTCTTTGAATGACAAAGACAAAGACCGTAGATATTATCGAATCGAAAAGACAAGACAAAAAAACAATATTTTTGAAGATTTTCTAATTTTTCAAATTTTTATGGATTTTGAAAGTTTTATATTTTGTATTTTGTTTTTCGAATAGATATATACAAGAGATAGATGAAGGAAACCTTTACTCCTCGTCTTCCTCCTCAAGACGCTTGAGTGTTTCTCGTTGAAGGCTTTTCAAGCCAAGTCGGAAGAATGAACTCAAACGCTCTCTTGGAAGAGTCTGTGAAGATGTTCGCTAACCGGTATTCGCATCACAAAATAGAGTTCCACCACACCTTTTTCCACTTGTTCCCCGATGAAATCATGTCGAATGTCGATATGCTTTGCTCTTGAGTGTTGAACGTTGTTGCATGAGAGCAATAGCACTTTATTATCACAAAGATGTAGGATTTTGTTGAATTCAAAGCCATAGTCGATAATTGAGATCTCATCCATAGGATTTGAGCACAACAGATGACATGGCTATGTATTCACCTCCGTAGAGGAAATAGAAGTACCATTTGCTTCTTTTTGAAGACCAGCACAAGCTTATCACCCAAAACTCGAGCACCTCCTGACGTACTTCGACGAGTATCTTGACACCGCATGATCCGTGACCGTGATATGTCGTTAGTGACATACCGTGTTCTGGGTACCAAAGTCCCATATTGATGGTTCCTCGAGATACCGAAGACCCGCTTAACCGCTTCAAGGTGCTTTTAGTAGGCTTAGCTCGGTATCTAGCACACATGCAAACAAATAACAAGATGTCCGTCTACTAGCCGTGAGGTACATCAGAACCAATCATACTACGATATTTGTTTGGTCAATCATGGTCCCGAGAGGTCCTCATTTAGTTTGGTTCGTCAATCATGGGGTGTCAACAGGTCACTTGAATCAAATCCAAATTTCTTTAAAATCTCTGTGCATATTTAGATTGATTTATGAAAATGCCTCCGGACTTTGTGAAATTTGTAATCCCAAGAAAATGACATTTGTCCCATCATTGACATTTGAAACTTTGAACTCATTTCATTTGAAAACGATCACATTCCATTGGGTCCGCCGAGGCAAAAAATAATATCATCAACATAAATTTGAACATGAATTAAATGTTTGCTTGACTTCCCGGTGAACAATGTAGGATCAACGCTTCCTTTGATGAATCGGGTTGATAGAAGAAACTTTGACAATGTATCATACCATGCCCTTGAGCTTGCTTTAAACCGTAAAGAGCCTTCTTCAAATGATAAACGTGAGTAGGATGCTCTTGATTCACAAATCCTTCAGTTACCGACGAGACGACTTCTTTAAGATCTCCGCTCGTAAATGCCGCTTTCACATCCATCCGATAGACTACCATGTTCTTACTAGCAAAGATTAGCCGTGAAGATTCTGGATGCCTCGATTCGAGCAATGTGAGCAAAAGATTCTTCAAAATCAATACCTCCTCTCGACGGTATCCTTTAGCAACTAATCGAGCCTTGTTCTTCAACACATCACCATGCTCATCAAGTTTCACTTTGAAGATCCATTTAAGAGCTATAACCACACGCCCGGAGCAGTACTAACTCCCATACATCAAGACGATCAAACTCATGAATTTCATCTTGCATGGCATTGAACCGCCTATCTTCATTCATGGCGCTTTAACATCTTTTGTTCGATCTAGTATAGTACGGAGTTGAAGAAGCACCATACAGGCATCTATTGCAGTTGTTTCCCAAGGATATGTGACGAGAGGGATTACCAATGATGTTGTCTAATGGATGATCGTGAGTCCATTTTCCGAGTGTGTTCGTGGGCGCTTGTTGAGGAATCAAGTAATCGAGTCGATGTCTCCCAAGAAGATGGTTCTCAATGATGATCGTGAGCAAATATGTTTTCAAATGGAGCATCTTCGAGAGTAGCAAAGGATTAACTTCATCATTGATGCCGTAAACATTTCCATGATGTACATTGAAGGATGATGATTTGTTGATGAGATCAAGGATCAAGCAGAAAGCTTCTTGACTTAAAGATATTGAGACCTAAGGATTGACTTCATTCAATGTGAATATGAGCATCCTCTCAGGGGATCAACACCTCATTAGTAATTGAATTGGCACAGCTCATCAAACATAGGATCAAACAATTTCTTTAAATCATCTTCGTATGAGGTACATATGGAGCTTGAAAGAGTTTGGAACAAGAGATGAACCAATGGGACTGCTTTGACGTGTCCCGAAATGGAGTGTCCAGAGCCATTTGACCGGTCACCTCATCAAACGTAACGTGAATTGTTTCCCCAATATTTTTCTCGTTTTGTTGTAAATTGTATCCTTTTTGTTTGATGCATATCCTACAAATACTCCAATGTCGCTTTTAGCCCCAAGTTTGCCTAAGTCTCGAATCCTCATTAGTTGGATAACACAATGCACCAAACACACGAAGGAAAGATAGATTAGGTTTTCACAGGACAAGTTCATATGGAGTTTTTCCATGAACAAAGTAGGAATCGTGGAACGATTTTGTTAGTAGCATGCAAAGGGCAATTGCTTCACCGTAGAAACATTGAACCTTTCGAGTAGATCAAGATTGTTCTAAGTTGCTTAACAAGAGTACGATTTCGCTTTTCAACTACAACCGCTCGCTGAGGGGTTCGTGGAACACTTCTTTGATGGTCGATTCCAACGCTTCATAGAATTCACTAAGTTGTTTGTCGACAAACCGGCCCATTGTCTGCTCGATAATTTCGGCTTTTGTTTAGTCGAACCCGCAATTGCTTGATGAGTTTGATGATGATATCGTGAGTTTCATCCTTTGTCCTTAAGAACTTGACCTGTGAATCTAGAGTAATCATCAACCACAACTAACACATATTTCTTCCCAAAGATATTCTCACACCCTCTATGGTCCATAAACTCCATATGAATCATATGAAGAACTTCTCATGATGTAGTTAGTAGGTTTGGGTTTATGGGCATACTTTGCTTTTTCCCAATTGACATGCCGAACAAAGATGATCCTTTTCATACTTTAGTCTAGGTAAACCCACAACTAAGTCCTTTCTCGAAAGATTTCTGATGGTGCCAAGTTCATGATTGAGACGATAATGCCATAACCATGACTTTGTTTTTGAAGCCTTTGATAACAAGGTATTCGAGAAGCCCCTCATCATGTCATCGATAGAGATGGTATAAAGATTTGAGCCACGAAGTTCCTTTTAATGCATCCTCACCATTAAGATCTCTAACAAAGTGTATGTTCTCAAGGCTACTTCAAGATCGTAATCATGCAATGACCAACAGAGAAATGATTATGACCCAAACCTTCCACATAGTAAACTCTAGAGATGACACTATCACCAACAACATAATTCCATAACCCATAATAGCAACCGAAATGATCATTACCAATCTAACAATTCCTTATGAATTTGCTCACGGTTAATGAGCCGCACTTGCTTCCAATATATATTGAATGTACCGAGTTCTGTACCACGTAATCCATTTGAACGATCCGCAGCTGAACATGCATAAGAATGGATAATCGATAATTGGGATCCCCATGCAAGAATGGGTTCCATTTGGTTAGTTACAATGGTTGGAACACCCACATCGTAAATAGAAGCATTCATATCGTAGTGAGGGCAATGGAATCATTGTGAATGATGCAGATTAGTGTCTCAGATTAGCCCTGCTCACAAAGTGTGATCACTTCTAAAGGAATAGTTCTACCAAGAGGCATCCATTTTCTAGTGGCATTATCCGATTAGTCTTATGACCAATGTGTATCCAATAGAAGTTTCATTTTATCGAATGCTCTTCCCGCGGGTTTCACTGCTTAACTTTCTTTCGCTTTTTGCTTTTAGCCTTCTTAGCATGAATTTTAGCATTAACAATATTAATCGGACAACCAACATCATTAAAGCGTAACATTAACACCACATTCATGATTAGAAACAGAATTCAGTGTACATCAAGACAAGGTTTGCAATAGTATCGACTCAATTAATTATAGTACGCCTATGGCTAATACTAGAATCAACACTATCTGCTTTTTATTCGATTCAAACTTAAAGTTCCTAGTTTGTTAATTTGAAAAGCGCATCAAACTCGGAGCATCGATGATGTCTTGATATTTGAAGTTTTGACATTTTCTTTAAGATGTTGATATTTTAGTTGTAAATTAAAATACTCAACTTCTAGTTTAGAAAAATGTTTAACCAAATTGTCGTGATCATCCGGTTCAATTTTCTCGTTTAGTTTAGAATTAGATTTTTCAAGCTCAATGACACGATCATGGGAGACTTTTTGGCAACAGATAGTTCATGAAATTTGGAAGCATTAATAGAGCATTTTGAGCGATGAAAAAATATCTTGAGCAACACATTCGGTAATAAGAGTCTCATTTAAGGTATGCAAGTTCTTCCTCTCAATCTCATTATATTTTAGTGCACGCCATAATCACTAACTTCAACTACCATTGCATCAAATTCCTTTTCCATTCCCTTGATATCGGTTTCTATCCCTTTTAAGACTCTCAAAGTGATCTTTCGAAGTTTAAAGAAAGGCATGACCTCGGTTAAATAACATTCTTTCATTTGCTCAAAACCCTTTCTCCTTCCGTTATACCGGTGGGTGTGATCCTTTTCTTGCAAGTTTTCTCAAAATCAACAAATAGTTGAAATATAACATATTGGCTAATTAAGGTCTTGCTTTTAGTGGCAATTTTTCTAGGAACAAGATGCATTGGTGTATTAGGAGGATACCACGCGCTCTAGGCATTTTCCAAAATGGGGGTTTGTTTCAACAA
The DNA here is from genome assembly GCA_022545495.1 of Chrysanthemum lavandulifolium. Classification (NCBI taxonomy): domain Eukaryota; kingdom Viridiplantae; phylum Streptophyta; class Magnoliopsida; order Asterales; family Asteraceae; genus Chrysanthemum; species Chrysanthemum lavandulifolium. The sequence goes on along the minus strand of CM040242.1, from coordinate 171,262,952 downwards.
TATTTTCAACTTTACGCTTATCTAAATCCTTTTTCCGTAAGACTTGTTCGGAGTCAACAATGTCTCGAGGCTTAAACTTGTTCAAGAAATCCGGTTTTCCTTCTTGTAATCATGAGGAGTGATAATTATTTTTTTCTTTGCATTTGGGATCATTTGTTTCTTATTCATCTTTTCCCTAGTGATTTCATTTGATTTCTTATCTTCCTCGGTGCACTCAACGCAACTAGGTTTCTGTCTAGGCTTAAGGATTTCATTACCATCATACAAAGACCTTATGAGCATTTCTAGCCTTTTTAATTACCTCTGGATTTGGTTCCTCAACAAGGGAATGCTATGCTTATCGCTTAAGACTCGATGTTTAGTGACCATGTGAGCAAATCAATGGTGTTTCCTTGTATGTACAACTTGTTTTCAAGTTTGTTTTTCAAAGTTTTCGATTAGAAAAGTCTCTCAAGAGTTTTGATTCCTTTACATTAAATTCTTGCTTAAGCATTTTCACATTTTCTTGAAGTTCTTGCTTTTGCTTAGCGTTTTAGAAAGTTTTTCTTGCAAGGAATTTAATTCTTGTTTCAATACTTCTTCTCTAAAATTACTTTTTCTAATTATCATGCGCACTTGGTCATCCATTTCCGCTCACGAGTGGTCAACTAAAATTTAGCACGTTGTTCATAAATTGCAACACGTTCTTTATAGGCATTTAGTTCGTAAATTACGTAATCATCGAGGGCACATGCAATGTATTCATCATAAACATAGTCATTGTTGATCGCAGAAGATGCATCACTTGGTACAACTTCACTTTCACTTTGTTTCACATATTGATCATATGGGACAATATCGATATTACCCATATTTTCAATATTTGATTCAATAGTTTCGATTGATTGTACTTTGTCATGCATCTGTTGCACATCGACATCATCGTATAGTTTAATACCTCCGAGATGAGCTTGTCTTGGGATGGGCCACTAGTGGTGAAGAAGAGACCTTGGGAGAAACCATTGGAGAAATGCTAGCCATAAAAATTGTGTGTGCCAGAGGTCCATCATCCACATCAGTCGTATGCATCACAATCCGGCGACTTGAAAGGCATTCGATGATTGTGACCTATTTCTGAATAGGTTGCTCATCCACATCTGCATCATAGGTCTTGGCATTGCCCTCGGCAAGAAGAAACAATTCCTCTTCATCCAAAGCGGCACCATTGTCCCGAGCTTGTGCGAAAGATCTTATCTCGAAATGTCGGCGATTACGTGGGCGCTTTGGAGATGTGCGGCCTTGCAATGTGTCCTCACCACCACGCTTATAACATTTGATTGGCTTAGCTTGACCTTGGTTACCATTCCTTCCTCGATTACGGTTGCCAACATAACCTCTCCCGCTCCACCTCTTCCCGATCATACTGTCTTTCCTAAGCTGGTTGCACCACGATCCTTCCATCTTTAACGGTGGCTTGATTGTGTGGGTTAGATGTTGTTCGAGGTTGTTGTTGGTTTGTGGAGAGAATTCATGTTTTGACTAATGAGAAGAGCTAGTTGATTAATGAAGTTACCCACGTGTGCATCAAAGATCGACTTGTTTGAACATAGGATCGGGAATGAGTTTGTGATTACCATTACCCAAGGGTATGACTTGTGATGCTTTGGTTGTGATTCGATGTTTGAGTAGAAAGTGTTGAGTCATTAGACGAGCTTGTCTCTCCTCGTTGGTTTTGAACCGATTGAGAATCAATTTTTCAAACATAGCATGTCTCTCATTACGAAGGAGGAAGGCATAGAGTTGCTCATAGTTTGTATTCTTCAATCCTTTAGTGAGCTTCACAATGTGACAAACTTGTGCCATTCGGGATTCATGTTGTTCACAAATTTTGAGTTCAAATTGAATGTTAGGCATAGTCATTCTAATGTTCCTCATGTCATTCACTAACTTATGAAATCTCACATAGTACTCATAGACATTCTCATCGGTTTCATCTTGAAGTGCTCAAATTAGGTCATAGAGTTGGGATTCTCTGTCTTCCATAGTTAATTTCAACTCGAGAGAAGCATCTTAACATTATCCCAAACCGCCTTAGCATCGGTGTTATGATTGATCGACTTGTAGATGTCTTTAGGAAGACCTTGAAGAACAATGTTTGAAGCCCCGATATCAAGATCGAATCTCTTTTTATCCTTATCATCAAGCTCATCATACATTTTAGGTCCATCCATTTCGTAAGCGGAGTACCATCTTCATTAGTATCAAGTATGTCTCTAGTCGTCTCAACTCAATATGGTCCTTCATCAATGGATTTGAGAATGTTGACACCATTTTCCTTTCCAAGGCGATGCAACCGATTCGTTGAGTCCAAGAATCGTAGTCGATTCATCAAGCATGGGTGGACAGTATCTCGACCCGGTGCTGAACATCCTCTCGCAGCAATGGAGATGATAGTAGGAACGTTGGTAGACATGTTAACGTATAATACGGGATTTTATAACTCTATGATTAAACCAGAAATAGATTCTTTCACGGATTTTACTAAATCAAGAGAAACCGTAAACAATCACCCAAGTCGCTAGAAGATAATGCACCAAGTCGCTAACACTTAATTCGCTACACCACTAAGTCGCTCTGGTCCCAAGTCGCTAGACAAATGCAAGTCGCTAAGTAGTAACTCGCTAAGCCTCAAGTCGCTAGCAAAATTTTGGCGAGAATTCGCTACTCAAGTCGCTAAAGATACAAGTCGCTAAAGAGCAACTCGCTACGGACCAAGTCGCTACCACCAAGTCGCTACCCATAGTGGAGAGTCCACTACTTGTCTTTGTAACTCGCTAGATCTAAGTCGCTAGGTTTAAAGCGTAACTCGCTACAAATTTGTAAAGCAAGTCGCTACGAAGAAAGTAATCCGTGAGTTAAGTCGCTAGCAAGAAAAAACCACATAAACATCACTTTTCAATCCAAAACAACCCAACCAAGATGATTTAAGCTACCAAATGAAAACCTACACACTTGTGATGATTCTAAACATAAAAGTACTAACAAAATCCAAACTCTAACACGAAATCAACCAAATGATGCAAAACCACTAAACTTTTTCAAACTCAAAACCACCTAAAACCACTAGAAATCCAAAGATGTGCAAGATATGATCTAACCATGGCTCTCGATACCAATTGTAAGATATTAGTTTTCACATACACATCAAACCATAACAACAAGGTGGCGATAAGTGGAATTCTAGAGAGAAAGTTAGAGGTTTAGGGAACTTAGTGAGAGAAAGTGAAAGATATTATTATGAGCTCCAACTCTCTACCTGGGAGGTAGAGAGTATTTATAGTCTTACATAAATCGCCACATCGAGTCGTGGATCGAGGCATCTGATGGGTAAAGACCGTCCAGTCCTCCACGGTGTTACTTAACTAAATACTACTTAACTTAAAAGAACTACGACTACGAGCTTTCTAACGATTACATATACTTGAGGTGACCGACTCTTTAATACCTAAAATTTCTAATTCCTAACACCGGCAATAACATAAACAACCTTATAAAATATAAAATCATAAATTACAAATAGCACCTTTGTTTTTTGCATAGCTCTGGGTAGCTATAAGTAATTTCCCTTCGTGTTCGCAGGTTACTGATGAGAAAATACGGAACTTGCAATGATGGCTGAGGATTGACACTCAAACTGGGAAATTTGTGTTCACTTAAGCACGCGACAATAAACTAGAACATGCTTTTTTCCTTTCTGCAAGATAACTGGTATGGCTTTCCTTAATTGATAGAAAAAATTGTTGTACCAAATAGAAAAAAAAGTAGGATAGAATCGTATCTTAAAAGGCCAAAATTAAAATCATCAGATGTTCCATTTTATTGGGGTGTGTGGTTGTGCAAAACATGTAACTTAGATCCTTAACTGTAAGTTCAAGTTTCGTTACCACCTCCATTACTTTGCACCACGTTCGTTAATTTTCGATTTGTTTGTTAGCTTATTGGTCAATTTCTGTGTCAATTCAAACATGTTATGGATTCGAGATAGAGTAAAATCTTATAAGAAAACCAAATTAAGCTCTAAAACTAATATATTAGCTTTGATTAAATGGCGTTGCCTCAGATATTTGTCTGATCTTTCGCATATTTGTCTGATCCTAAAGTAATATAAGTGTTGTTGGACCTTTTCTACAACTGCTGGCCTTGCTAATAGACCCATAAACCAGGTTCCAATGTATACATTCTGATGTGCATTTCGTTTTTTCATTTGAGTTAACTTTATTGAGCCACATTAGCTTCTGAAAATAGTTTTGGAGTCGCTATTGTCCGGGTTAAAAAGTTGTATCCCGCATAAACAAAGTATGAGCATACCCAATGTAAACACGCATAACCTTAGTGTCACATATAAATACGATGTTGTAATATCTAACATGTTTAAGTTAATTAATTATTTGAACATGATTACTTTTAACCCAAGTAAATATACATGGACCTGTGGTGTATGCAAAGAAACCAACTCACATGCATCTGCTGTGGTATTAAAATGTACTATAAAAGTGCTACTAATGGAAAGGTTAGTCATCTTCTATGGAACATGATTACTTCTAAATGTACTATAAATGAACAAGGTCATAGTCTGCTATGGAACTTCATGTACATAGATCAATTTGCCTCACTATATAGCAATATCATATTTATAATTTGAGACTTGGATAATTGGTTAAAATAGTGTTTGAATCTATTGTTTGTCTTTCATAATTGTGATTACAGTAGTCCTGATGAAATAACAATTGATCTAAAAAGTGTCAAATAAAAAATTTAATATGGACCATATAGAAAGTAGATCCAGTCCTACTCATAAAAAACAATCATCTAAAAAATAACAATTCATCAAAAAAATGTCAAATCCAAACATGATATACACTGCACTTTCATACAACTGATTATCTAACTCATAATGAAACTCTGCATTTTGGTGGTTGTATCATTTTGTACCAACTCTTGCTTGTACATGTACTGTGGTCATAGAGGCTTTTGAGGTCACACTATTGAACGCTTTAGTAGCAGGTGAGCTTGGCCTTAATAAAAAATGAGGTATATTCTAATGCCTTCTAAGCTCATTTTACAATTCTGCCAATTAGAAATTTAACTAATGAATACCTTACTTACGACATGAATGATACTGATTTATACCTTATTCATGATGAGATTGCTACTCATTTATGGTTTTTGAAGGTTAAAACTGTTTGCTCGACTAATTAACATCTTCTGGTGTTGATGGGCATCTTACTAAAATCTTTAGTTGTTTTTATAAGAGGAATAAGCAGATAAGTGAATTTTATAATTATTCCCAAACACGCCATTTGAAGTATTCAGTTTTGTCGTTGTTAAATATGTTGAATTTTGATTATAGCTATTAGTGTATTATGAAACCGTTAGAAGAAAAAGGATGGTGGACCTGATAATTCGAAGGAAGTAAGATAAAAGAGCAATAAGCATATACATAATAATAGATAATCCCAAACACTCCCTTTGGAGAAGCATTCTCTTTCATGTATGGTATTTGTTTCTTGATATTCAGTTGGATGCAAAGCAAGCTGAATGGCAATCAAGTGATGAAAATACCTAATACCATTATGGTTAGCAGTAAGCATGCACTCTCTCATTTTAGTTCTCATGTAATTCTTTTTTATGAACATGTTTCATGCTTTTAAGCGGTTAATAAGTTAATTGGTGTTATATATTTTGCGGGTTTGATAAAGATATAGTTGTGATTTTGTACTCTGTTCTTTTTTATATGTAGGAACTTAAAAGGATAAAAAGACAACAAAACTTCTCGATGCAAGGTAAAACTGTTGGATTCTATTAAAATTATATTGCTTTCTTGACTACAATTATATACATAAAATGGGCAAAAAGTGTTTGAACCGAGACTATTTTTACTGAAACTTTAAAGTGAAAGCTACTTTTGCACTCAAGGCAAAAAATGGGAGAGGTACCACAACAGGAAAATTGCATGTTTTGCATATGTTCAAATTCATGAAAGAGCAGCACTAATTGCACTTCCAGAGCTCAAGTTTGATGAACGAAGACAAGAGTTGTCACTCTATCATATTTACTACGGATGGATGGAATGTTTGCGGTTAGGTAACAACTTTTCCGTTATCACAGATTGGTGCATATAACTTAATAAGAGGATTGGGAATAAGGTTACGAAAAGAGTCAACTATAAATTTTGTGACAACATAACACTAAATTAATTTTAATAATGGCATGTTGAAAGTTCGTAAAATCAACAGTCATTCCAAAAGTGAACATATTTGCATATATTTTGATGTTTATTTTGTATGCATCTTATTCAGATTATGGCTAATGTGCAATGGCGTCATTATGCAACAAACCAATGTAGTCACATGGTAGAAGAGGCGATTGAGTACATATATTTGTCAAAGGGAAGGTGGGGCATTCTCAAGAATATAGCAAACAAATGCCCAAGACTCTTCTAAATTTGTCAAAGGGAAGAAAGATGTAGTAATGGGCTATTAAAATCTACCTTGACCTTGCTGTTAAATGTGTTGCAGCTAACCAAGGTACACACTTACATACCAGCATATGGCTAATTCAATATAACTCTTTGATTGATTTTTAAAAGTTGGATAGTTATTTATGTCATAAGAAAAGCAACAACATATAATAGTAACCTACAAGTCCACTTTTGTATCCATCTTAGGCAAGATACAATGTAGACACTACTTATATTATCTGACTATTTCCAATTGAAAACGCATATGGTGTACATTTTTTAAATGTAGAAATTAATTTGGTATGCCTTAGATATGTGAAAACCAATTTTGTTCATCCAAACATCAAGGCTGTCATTTGGTATTTAAGCCTGAAACTAGAATCAACTGAGGGAACTTCATTACAGTTTGACGATCATGAGGATCTTCAGAGTGAGTGAAGAGCCATAAAAAAGGATTAACAAGCTCAAGGTCATGTCATTCCTCAAAGAAAAAACATGATATTTGGATAGTCATGACGCAATGTTTGACATCCAGGTGATTCCCATTTTCCCTTTAACTCTTTCTTAACACAAATATTATGCAACTTATATTATAACACGGTTAAATGAAAATACTATTAAGATTAAGCATGGTTCTTGGTTTTGCTCCATTGTAAAGTACCATTACATTATTACGAAGGGTAAATTTATTTTACAGGTGAAATGCATTCATGAATATAAATGACAGGTGTTAAATATTGAAATTTGAAAGAAATACTCCCTCTTTTTAGAAAAGGGTTTACAAACGAAAATTAACAACTTATGATATGTGTAATTAGTGCAAATTTTTTATTGATACAAATTTATTTTTACCCTCACTTTTAAAATAGAAATTTAAAATGAGCAATTATTGTGCATATATAATAACTAGGTGTTTTCTTTTAGAAAAAACATATAGTATTCTATAACTGACAAAACAAAAATATTAAGTAGAAAAAATATTAGTCATGCAACAAATGTATATATAATAAATAAATTAATTAAAGAAGATGAAAAAATAAACTATTTGCATTAAACAATGATTAACCCAAATCTCAGTTAAGACTTGAGGTAAAAAAATTCAAAACAAAATATCATAATAATAGGATTTTTTTTTAATCTATTTAATTTCCATCTCTTGCTCAAGAAAATAATTCTCATCTCAATCACGTGGCTAACTTTACCCATTTAATATAAAGATAAATTAGTTTTACAATGTCATTCTCTCTCCAATAGCTTCATCTTCTTCCCGACTTCATGTCTCCTTCTTTCATTTTTAGATCTACTTACTTCTTCAACAAATTTTAGTCTAACGTAATATAGCAAGAATCTAAAATTTGATGCCCCTAAAATTTTGATGCCCTGGGCCGTCGCCCACCTCGCCCAATGCCAAATCCGGCCCTGTGTGCACCTCACGTGCCTAGTCTAGTACTATATACGTGCCCCTCACGTGCCATAAACTTATCTAACAGCTGATTCTTATTAGCACTTATCAATCCATCTCTCTCAAATTGATCTTGTCCTCAAGATCAAATTCTCAAAGAGGGAAATTTCTTTTGAATTTCTTCAATGGGTTCTCAAGTTGCATCCTCTTTGGACCCATTTAACCATTGCACTAATATAAACACATCTGCAATATTGCCCTTTTTAGCCAACCTTCTATCCAATATAGCTACAGGCTCCACCAACATAACTCCATTATCATCACAGGCTGGCAAATCTCCTCTTTGAGCCATTGTACCTCTGCACTTCTTTAGTTGTGAAATGTGGAAAACATTATGAATTTGAGCTGAATCAGGTAACCTTAGCCTATAAGCTACTTGTCCAACTTTGTTCATCACTTGAAAAGGGTCAAAATACTTTGGAGAGAGCTTGTTCTGCTTTCCCTTCCTGATGGTGACCTGCCTATGTTGTTGCAGTTTCAAATACACCCAATCATCAACCATGAATTCTCTATCAGTTATGTGCTTATCATCTTGGGACTTCATCATGTCCTGAGCTCTTTCTAAATGAAATTTGCAAGCCTCAATAGCTTCTTCTCTAGCTGTCAAAGTCCTATCCACTGATTCCACCCTACTTTCTCCCCCTGCATAAGGAATATAGACAGGTGGGGCTTGGCCATAGACTACTTCATATGGAGTAGTGTTGATAGCAAAGTGATTGTTGGTGTTGTACCACCATTCAGATAAGGATAACTATCTCATTTAGTTATAAAAAACAATCATCTAAAAAATAACAATTTATCTAAAAAATGTCAAATAATAAGTTTAATACGGACCATATTGGAAGTAGAGTCAATCCAGCTCATCAAAAACAATAACTTAAAAAACAACAATTAATCTAAAAAATGCCAAATAAAAAGTTTAATATAGACCATATAGGAAGTAGATCCAGTTATGCTCATAAAAAACAATTCATTTAAAAAATAACAATTCATCTAAAAAAATGCCAAATAAAAAATTTAATATGGACCATATAGGAAGTAGATTCATTCTACCATCAAAACAATAATCTAAAAATAACAATTGATCTAAAAATGTCAAATAAAAGTTTAATATGGACCATATAGGAAGTAGATCCAGGTCTATTTCATCGAAAAGAATCATCTAAAAATAAGAATTGCCTAAAAATGCCAAATAAAAGTTTAATATGACCATATAACAAGTAGATCCAGTTCGCTTCATCAAAAACAATCATTTCAAAATAACAATTTATCTAAAAATGCCAAATAAAAAGTTTAATATGGACCATATAGAAGTAGATCTAGTTCAATTTATAAAAACAATCATCTAAAAATGACAATTCATCTAAAATGCCAAATAAAAATTTAATATGAACCATATATAAGTAGATCAGGTTCGCCATCAAAAACAATTATTTAAAAAATAACAATTCATCTAAAAAAATGCCAAATAAAAAGTTTAATATGAACCATATTGGAAGTAGATCCGGTTCTGCTAATTAAAAAACAATTATCTAAAAAATAACAATACATCTAAAAAATGCCAAATAAAAAGTTTAATATGGACCGTAGGAAGTAGATCCAGTTCTGTTCATCAAAAAATAATTATCTAAAAAATAATAATTCATCTAAAAAATGCAAAATAAAAAGTTTAATATGGACCGTAGGAAGTAGATCAAGTTCTGCTCATAAAAAAATAATCATCTTAAAAATAACAATTCATCTAAAAAATGCCAAATAAAAAGTTTAATATGAACCATATATGAAGTAGATCCAGTTCTGCTCATCAAAAAACAATCATCTAAAAAATAACAATTCATCTAAAAAATGCAAAATAAAAAGTTTAATATGGACCATATAGGAAGTAGATATAGTTCTGCTCATCAAAAAACAATTATCTCAAAAATAACAAATCATCTAAAAAATGTCAAATAAAAAGTTTAATATGGGCAATATAGAAGTATATCCAGTCCTGCTTATAAAAAACAATCATTTAAAAAATAACAATTTATCTAAAAAATGCCAAATAAAAAGTTTAATATGGACCATATAGGAAGTAGATCCAGTTCTGCTCATCAAAAAATTATTAATTAAAAAATAACAATTCATCTAAAAAATGCCAAATAAAAAGTTTAATATGGATCATATATGAAGTAGATCCAGTCTTGCTTATCAAAAACAATGATCTAAAAAATAACAATTAATCTAAAAAATGCCAAATAAAAAGTTTAATATGGACCATATATGAAGTAGATCCAGTTCTGCCATCAAAACAATCATCTAAAAAATAACAATTCATCTAAAAAATGCCAAAATAAAAAGTTTAATATGAACCATATAGGAAGTATATCCAGTCCTGCTCATCAAAAACAATCATTTAAAAAATAACAATTTATCTAAAAAAATGCCAAATAAAAAGTTTAATATGGACCATATTGGAAGTAGATCCAATTCTGCTAATCAAAAAACAATCATCTAAAAAATAACAATTAATCTAAAAAATGTCAAATAAAAAGTTTAATATGGACCGTAGGAAGTAGATCCAGGTTCTGCTCATCAAAAAATAATTATCTTAAAAATAACAATTCATCTTAAAATGCCAAATAAAAAGTATAATATGGACCGTAGGAAGTGGATCCAGTATTGCTTATAAAAAAAATAATCATCTTAAAAATAACAATTCATCTAAAAATGTCAAATAAAAAGTTTAATATGGACCATATAGGAAGTAGATCGTCTCGCTCATAAAAACAATCATCTAAGAAATAACAATTCATCTAAAAATGCCAAATAAAAGGTTTAATATGGATATATAGGAGTAGATCCAGTTCGCTTCATCAAAAACAATCATCTAAAATTAACAATTCATCTAAAAATGCCAAATAAAAGTTTAATATGGAACATATCTGAAGTATATTCGGTCCCTTCATAAAAACAATCATTTAAAAATAACAATTCATCTAAAAATGCTAAATAAAAAGTTTAATATGGATATATAGGAAGTAGATCCAGTTCGCCATCAAAACAATCATCTAAAAATAAAGTTCATCTAAAAATGCCAAATAAAAGTTTAATATGGACCGTAGGAAGTAGATTCATTTCGCTCATCAAAAAATAATCGTCTAAAAAATAACAATTCATCTAAAAAATGCTAAATAAAAAGTTTAATATGGACCGTAGGAAGTAGATCCAGATCTGCTCATCAAAAACAATCATCTAAAAAACAACAATAATCTAAAAAATGCCAAATAAAAAATTTAGTATGGACCATATAGGAAGTAGATCCAGTTATGCTAATCAAAAAATTTAATATGGACCATTTTTTGGATGAATTGTTATTTTTTAGATGATTGTTTTTAATAAATCACAAAGTTTATGTAATGGGACAAGGCTTCAAGTCACTAAATTAACAAGAACTTCTATTCAAGCCAAAATAATTAACGGAACACATTTTGGAAATACGGTTATACTTCCAAGGTTGAAAATTACTCCATCGGATAAACGTTTACCACTCAATATCGTGCGCAAACAATTTCCTGTGTCAGTTTCATTTGCCATGACGATAACAATCGCCAAGGCCAATCACTTTCGAAATTTGGTTTATACCTACCACGTCCTGCTTTCACACATGGACAATTATACGGCTTTTTCGCGTCAAAAAAAATGGTTTGAAGGTTGTTGTTTCGATGTAGATGGTAATTTATCAAAGACTACTACAAATGTAGTCTACAAAGAGGTTCTTCACGGTCTTTTATCAAGTTTTAAGAGGTACGTATGAATATTCATATCATGTGATATGCCTTTGTTTTTTACATGTTTTATTAGTCACACAGATATTTTACTTACACCATATTTTTATACTTTATTAGGTTGTCAATAAATGTTTATTGACTTATCACTTTATCAATTTCCCACTACATACACTTGCTTTTTAAAGGCGGTCAAGATTGGAGCTCACGTGCATGGGCGTTTATTACATTATTACTTACAAGCATTGTACTATATACTATAATTGACTTATTACTTCATATTACTTTCGAATAAATGATTCACCCTGTTTACTTTCGTTTTTTTCGTTATTTTGTTTAGAGACTAATTTTTCATTTTTTTGCAATATCTCTTCTAAAAACCCGTGGATTCCACGGGTCTTATAAGCTAGTATCTTTATATTTGTTAAAAATCAACTTTTAGTATTATTGTTGTTACTTAAAAATGTTATAATCATTAGTTTGAATTAATGTATATACATGAAATTATAAATATTAAAATAAATGCACGAGTTACTTTAGTATAGAAATGAATGCAAAAGACTAGGGGCGGATCTACATGCAACACTGGGTATGCACGTGTGTAAAATTTCGACTGTGTAAAAAAATTTGTTTTTTCTTAAAAGCCACTACAAAATACATTAAGAAGTTAAGAGTGCACACCCTTTGGAACATAGAAAAAATATGAGTGCATACCCAAATCCAACTTGCCATTTTTTAATTCTTCAATGTTACAAAATAGATGGATTTTGTATAAAAGAGCAGCAGTAGGAGAACCTGAGAACCTGGTTAGCGGCTTGAAGAAGAAAGAGAAGCCGTAGGTCAAATTGTAATAAGTTTTGTTTATTTTCCTAGCCCAAGTGAGTCCACCATTTTCTCTTCCCGAAGGCCCACCACTCAAATTTACAATTTACAACTCTTACATACTAATAGGATCTTAGAATTAGATTTAACAATATAACTTTAGTCTATTTTAATAATTTCTCATTCGTATATATGCAGTAAATTGAGATGTTAGTTTACATGGGAAATACAGAGTATATTTTTTTAGATTTTAGATTTTAAGGTTTGTTGTTTCAGGCGTTTTAGATATGAAAATATCATCACGTTGTTTTTTTTTAAGTAGTACGTTAACCATTATTCAATAAATATACTTGGATGTTAGTAACTAGTTAATAACCCAAGCTTGATAAACCAAATTAACTCATAGAACTTGGATTGTAAAAATGAAACAGTTGTGCCTAACTTGAATTCCAAATAACCTGACCCGATAAAACCCGAATAGAAAAACTATATTTATCAATAAGTTTATTACTAAAGTGCATACCCTTCTCTAAAATTCTAGATCCGCCACTGCACAAGACTGTACATATACAAACTCATGTAATTGAAAACTATTTTTTTTTTACAATCCACATTTAATAAATTGTGTGTACACGGGTTACAAAATTAAATATAGGTAAACTTAAATCAAATTAATTGTAATACCAAAAAAATACGTATATGATGTTATAAATATGAAAATTAAAAAACAAGTTACTTTGCTTTACCCCTCTCTTCCCCTGTCCACACTCCCCCTCTAAAACCCAACCCAATCTTCCAAAAGTTAACAAAGCAACAACCTTATCATATTGCACACATTGTAACGTCGACACTTTGTTATGTGTTTTGAAAGCATCATACAAAGTCACGTGCATGTGATCTTCTTTTTCAGAAATTGATTCAACGACTGTTAGGGATTTGAAGTAGCTGAGGATTAGTTAGGGTTTGAGCTTTGTGTTGTGAGTAAGTTTGGACTATGTAGTTGCGTAATGGACGTAGAGATCAGTTGTGGTGAATGACGATGGTGTAGCCATGGTGACAGTGGTTGCGCGTCAGAGTATGTTAAATGCTATAGACTTTATTAAATTTGTAGCACTGTTACATCAATATAAGTCGATCTTTTTATAAACTTGTTATTTTAAAGTTATGGAATTGTTCAAGTTTGTAAACATCTTCCTTAACTAAATCAGCATTACATTTCAAAAACTTTTGTTTTCAAGCATTTGCAAAATTATCTATTACTGTGGTTTAAATCCCTTTAAAACGGAGTACTATAATTTGTTGTCAAAACTGAAAATGAATGCGTACAAAAACTTGATAAGTATATGCAGCAAACAAAGGTTGGGAATAGTCAATTTTGAACATTTGCATCATAAAAGAACAACTACGAAGTCTAAATATTTATAAGCAAATGTCTATCTTTAAAGAAAAAGAAAAGGTCTACAAGCAGTTCAATTGAGTTTTACAAGTAACAAATCAATATGTAATCAGTGATATAGTATTAAATTGTTACGACAGTGAGAATGTTTAACATTGACAGAACGAAATCACCATTACTAAAAAGAGAGAAATGTCAAAAAATACATTACAGAATTTTCAAGTCATAAAATTCGACATATCCTTTCCTAGTAAAATGCAATTTCATTATTTTAAACACCATAAATTTAAAACTCGTAATGTTAGCCTTTTAGCAATGGACAGACGTATGTTTTATAAGCTTATTTCAAGAGAGTATAAAACTCATAAATCACTCCAAAAATATGGCAGTTGGTAGTGTCTGTGTTTGTGTTCCATTTAGTACTTAAAATCCTTTCAAACTCCACTCAAACCGAAAGTGTTCAGGTCGATTTCACCAGTATGAACTAGCTACAAATCAATCTATTCTCAGTGTGCCGAAGCTTCATTCAGGTTCTTGAGTCTTGACGGTACATTCTTGATTTAGTTCAACATATATGTTGCTTATTGTACTCCATTCCCTAAACATCCTGCGTTCGTTTCTTTAACCCGCTGCTTATATAAATACATATATTAGTAGCAATTAGATCCTACAATGGTCATGTTGTATCCATCATTTTTGTTGACTAATTTGTTTCTGCACAGGCAAGCTGATCCAAACAGTTTCTCGAGGTTTTGTGCAAAGTTTCAGGAGAGGTTAAGGATTCATAAGGATAATTTTAATCACTTGATGCATATGAATGCAGCGGTTGAACATAGTTCAGGAGAATTTAATGCTTCATGTGCTCCTCAGCAGTCTCCAGGTACTTTTTGATGTGAATTGCTCATGCAGCTAAAAAAAATACAATTTACGTAACGTTAGAGGATCTATGAAAATGATGTACTTATATGAATATATCACATGCATATTTAGGCCCCATATCTTATATACGGGTGATACAGCTGATATTTAATTAATACGTACTAAAAGGGACATGCAGCCTACATTGATTATTGTCTGTTACATTTGCTAAAGGTGATAATTTTGACCCATTTTTGTGAACAAGTCCATTTAAATGTAAATTTTATGCCTACAATGTCCTAAATTGCTATATTAAGATAAACAAGTGGATTAATTGTAAAGTACTATATTTTTGTATAATGCGCCAGCTTCTAGTTCTTGACTTCTGTTCAAGTTGAGGTTCTTATGTTTATGGACTGCATTATGCCAGGACTGACATTCACAATATTTCAAGTCTATGCATATTTCTGGCTAAACTTGTTTACCCTTCAATCGCCATTTGAACTCTTGTAGCTTCAACACTCGAATCTGAACATATTACCACTGAAGAAGATCTAATACTAAAGGTATTTGATGCATGTATCATTCCTTGTTTTCAATTTACAAAAGTTTAACTGGAGTTAAATGATATAGTCTTAAACTTATGTATATAAAATATCATTCAAACTAATAGACATCTGAGTTGATTTTAGACTATGACAAGCTACTGAAGTAGTTCAAATTGCAGAACAAGTCAGAGGAGATTGGACGATATCTAGATGGAAGATGTATATATCTTGTTGGTCAGTTCCATCAAAAACATGATGTGTATGTAAAGTTTAGTACATGTTAGTTGTTCATAATAGCCTCAAATACGAATGCAGGAATGATGGGTTCTGGAAAAACAACAATTGGCCGAATCTTATCTCAAGTTCTTGGCTATTCTTTCTTTGACAGGTTTGTGATATCACTTCTTGGTCTATAGGCCACTTTAGGGGATGTTTGGGTATAGTTTTTATTAAAATTGCCTACTCAAAATCGTTTATTTCATTCATAAATAATATTATTACTTTATTAGTAAACCATGTCCCAAACACCCTGCATATTGATTTGACTTGTGTGTTATGCCTACAGTGACAAGCTAATAGAGGAGGCAGTTGGAGGGACTTCAGTTGCTGACATCTTCAAATTGCATGGTCAGAGCTTCTTTCGAGAAAACGAGGTTAGTACTATTTACTAACAAAATGCATTAGATGTCTAAATATAGCATTTACCATTTGGTTAAGTTTTTGGTTCCATGTATTATACATGTTTGAGACTGAGGTGTTACAGAAGCTGTCATCAATGCATCGAGTTGTTATATCCACAGGTGGGGGTGCTGTTGTTCAACCTATTAACTGGTATGCCATCTTAAATTGGAATTATATTTATTTTACTCAGAAATTTTAGTGAGTTTATTAATTCTAAACATTTTTATAACCAGGAAATACATGCACAAGGGTATTACTGTCTTTTTAGATGTACCATTGGAAGTGTTGGCACAACGAATCACCGATGTAGGAACTGAATCACGCCCACTTTTGCATCATGGGTCTGGTGACGCTTATTTAAAGGTGGATATTTTATATCGAAGCATATGTATAATATATGTGTGTGTTACGTATATTGAGTCGGTACTTCATTGCTGCAATACATGTAGATTTATAAGCAACTGTCTATGCTTTGGAAGGAAAGAAACGAAGCATACACCAAAGCGCATGTGAAAGTTTCATTGGAGAGTATGTAAAGGATGCTTTGATTTTATATCACTCTCTTCATCTATATTCACTAGAAATATCACTCTCTTTTTCTATATTAACTAAAGGTCTTAAAATGGGTGGGTTACGGTTCACAACGGGTTAACCACAGTTTTTGTCCAATTTTTGTAAATATTTAAGGTCTTAAATATAATTACAATTCTTTGTAAGTTAATCTTATGGACCTCACCAGTTTTAATCACTAGAGATTATTGACCCGTTCATACGTAAAAAGATGCAAAGTGTCACACATTTTATACTATCTTTCCTTGTCCATTTGACTTCACCGATCAGTCTTCTAATTCTACATTACCAACTTAGCATTCTACAGATATTGCAGCCAAGTTGGATGTTGATGATGTACGCAGTATTACTCCAACTCAAATTTCTATTGAGGTCCTTTCATCTCTTTCATATTTGTCATCTTTATATGTAACATATAAAGACTCCTCATATATATGCCCAATTACTTAGCAGGCACTCAAACAGATTAAGAGCTTTTTGTAGATATGGTGCAATAAAAGTACAACCGTCAGAAGGTGAAAACTTTAAAGCTTCTCGTATATTTTGTGGTAAAAACAAAGTCCATGGAGATTATCAATATCAAGCAAGTTTAATACATCTATGTATTTGTGGTTGCTGATTGCATCTTCAATTCGAACATAACATACTGTTAGCAGGCTATGTATTTGTGTTATTGTGAGCCCATGTGTTAGTTAATGTTGTATTATATATTGTATCAAGCACTTGCAAGCAACCTAGAAAGATGGCATGATATTAGGTACGTAGTTGAAAAGGGTGTGTAAGACCGACTTTGTAATCATCATTTTTAAGATCATGCCCGAACCATAAAATGAAGTTCGATCTCACCACCATAAGGAGGGGGTGAGTAGAATATGGTGGGAGCTAGTCACTGGAACTGATAATAAAGGGTTTCAAATGTGATAAAGATTTATTAGACGAACCACAGGAAAAAAAAAAAAAAAAGGCATTAATCCATTATTGGCGTAATTGAGCTAACCCAGGAAGTGCAACAGCTTATGTGATAATAAAACATGAGGATCAAAGATATATAATACCAGCCATTGAAATAAGAAAATAAAATAAAAAAACATAATATTCTGACCATCTAGCTTTGAAATATGACCTTGCATAGTTCCATCCGAAACATGTTTCCCTTTGGATAATTTTCCGATAGATTGCGTCCTCCGATCCAAGTAGATTAATTGCTTTCTTCTACAAATTTGTCCAGACTTTCTTTAGCAAGAATAATCTTGTTACATGTACGTTAAGAAATTACGATTGTACCCAATATGTTTTGTATAAGAAATACGGAGTACGTATGTATTCAACTGTAGATTGATTAAAGACTTGTAACAAATATGAGGACGCTTCTTCTGATGTAGATTTGTATTCCATTCCTAGCGGGGTTGATATATACAAGATTTTTGACATACGAAACAAATTTGGCAGGGGTACTCATGCAAACTGATCAAAGCTATTTGAAGAATAGTGCACTAGCATTACAAGCGTCCCGTTAAAAAAAAACGAAGAAAAAGCAATACAAGCGTCCAGTGGCGGAACTTGACCATTTAAGCTTGGGAACTGTTGTCCCAACTCTAGATCAATGATATATAGATTGCAAAGTAAAGTATATTGAATAAGTAAAATTGTCTATTATCTTTTAAATGATTCGGTTTACATGTATATATACAAATCCAAACGGTACTATCTAATCAACATGATGGTTCGGTTGTGTAACCGCCATCCATAACCGTTTTTCAGTTATTTACTTTCTAAGTGGCGAGTTTAGTCCCTCGTCTAATAATAATAACATAAGAAGCATAAAGATAAAGATTATAGGTTCACATTCTCCTCCTTAATCTTGATCGTTGCTTCGTCCTAAGTCTTGAACTCCGAGCATTTGTCGATAGTCACGAACTTCAATCTTGGTAAAGCCTTTGTTAGAATATCCGCTCTTTGTAGTTCTCTCCGACATGTTCCACATTGATGTGCCCATTCTACGCTTTCTCGAATGAAATGGTAGCGAATATCGATGCGCTTGCTTCTTCCATGAAAAGCGGGTTCTTCACAAGTGCTATTGCCGAAATGTTATCGACCTTCGACGTTATCCTTTCTCTTCCCATCCGCTAGTTCACTAAGCAATCGCTTTAGCCATAAGGCTTGACATGTCGCCGCAGAGCCGCCATGAATTCGATTCACATGATGATAGCGCCATCGTTGGTTGCTTCGAGTACACCGTAATCGGTGACTCTCCAAATAAAATACGATCCCGTGAGTTCCTTTTCCTTGATCGGTGTTGACTCCATAACCACCGTCGTTGTAACTGTAATCTTGCACCGCCTTCGCTTGTATATAATGCCATGCTCCTTTGTTCCTTTGATATATCGGATTACTTGCTTTACCGCCTTTAGTGATGATCCTTGGTCTTGCATGAATCTACCGAGTAGTCCGACCGAGTAACTAAGATCCGGTATTGTATGCGTAGTACCGAGACTTCCTATTAAGCTTCCGTAGTAAGTTGCATCAACTGAGTTTCCTTCTTCCGCCTTGACCAACTTAGTACCAAGATCCATAGGTATCTTCGTATCATTCTTTGCCCCGCCATACTTGTTTCCTTCAAGATCTTGTTAATATAACTTGTCTCGCTTGATTGTAATCTCTCCTCCGTCTGTGACTTCTATCCCAAGATAATAAGCTAACAATCCTAAGTCGCTCATTTCAAATATATCCTTCATCCGGGATTTGAATTCTTCGATTTCTTTCTTTGGAGTGCATGTGATTATCGATCATCTACGAGACTCCAACTATAAGTGTAGAATTCTTGTTCCGCTTTGTATAAACCGCTTGTTCGAGATTACATTTCTTAAATTCTAAGGACTTTAACGCTTGATCAAGCTTCACATTCCAAGCTCTCGGTGCTTGTCAGTAAGCCATATAAAGCTTTAGTAAGCTTATATACTTTTCATGTATTTCCTTGTTGTATAAATCCTTCAGTTGTGTAACGAGACTTCTTCCTTTAAATCTCCATGTAAAATGCCGATTTTACATCTAAGTGATGTACTTGCCATCCATGATATGTCACTAATGCTAATATCAACCGAATCGTCTCTATCCGAGCAACCGTGCAAATACTTCATCAAGTCTATCCCTTGTTCTTGACATAACCTTTTGCCACTAATCGTGCTTTATGTTTGATGATGTCTCCTTTGCATCCTCTTGGTCTTGTAAACCCATTTGAGTCCTATTGCCTTCGATTTTCCGCAATGTAGTAAGAGTCCATGTATTATTCTTGTTGATTGAATCTAATTCAATCTCCATGGCCTCAATCCATTTCTCATCTGATGCTTCCTTGTAATTACGGGTTCTTCTTCCGTAAATAACAAGCTTTGTGGTTCGACTCGTCGTGCATGCTTGTGTATATCCGACATGTTTCGTATTCACGCACGGTGTATCATCAAATTTATCTCTTGAGTTCTCTACGTAACTAGTAGTAGCTTCTTCTTCCTCTTCCGAGCGCTGGTCGTAATGATATGCCGGTGGTGTGATTGGTGAAACCGGATCAGAATCGATCTTGTTCATGATACGTGTTGTCATCGTTTTCAGTGTTGGTGGTGTAAGGTTTTCATTGTCAATTCCGCTCACCACAAAACTAGCCCAAATGTGTCTTGTGTGTTCAGATCTTCTTCATCTTTGTTCCAAACCCACGGCTTTGTTTCCATAAATTTTACGTCCCTACTAACATGTTTCTTCCCGTTATAGGTCATATAACCTACATGCTTTTGATCCTTCCTCTACTCCTAAGTAAACCAATGGTATGCTTCTATCGTCCAACTTCTTTAAGTGAGGTATCGTTATCTTTGCATAAGCCGTGCATCCAAATATTCTTAGGTTTTCCAAATTTGGTTTTCTCTGTAGAGTGCCTCATATGGAGTTTTATCTATCGTGGCCCTCGTAGGTACCCTATTGAGTATGTATATAGCATGTTTAATCGCCTCGCCCAAAAAGTTAAAGGTAACTTCATCGCTTTCATCATACTCCTAGTGGTTGATAACACCGTCCTATTCCTCTCTCCACTACTCCATTCTCACGTGGGAGTACGGTCTTGTCACAATCGTCAGGTTATTCCGCTTTCCTTATAAGACCTTGTGAATTCATTTGATGTGAATTCACCACCTCTATCCGCTCTTAGCATCCTTATTTTCAACTTCATTTCCATTTCTATCTTTTGTCTAAATTCCTTGAATGTACTAAACGCCTCATCTTTCGATGTCGTAAAGTAGCCCACATAAAATGTGTACAATCGTCCACTAACAAGAAAATGAGTTTCTTGCTCGAGTGCGTTGTCGGACTTATAGGACCGCAAAGGTCTCCGTATACTAAGTCCAACGGGTTCTTTGATCCGAATTTAGCTTGGTTTGGAAATGGTGTTCGTGTTTTCCTAATAAACATGCGCCACAAATCGCCTCGCATGATTTATTCTTGGAATTCTTCTACTAGACCTTTCCTAGTCATCTTGTTTATATCACAAAGTTCGGATGACCTAATCTAGCATGCCATAACCATGCTTGGTTATCTATATTTGCTAAGAGACATATTGGTGCTTCTATCTAATTGTATCTTGTAGAGTCGATTCTTACATCTTTCTACTTTCATCAACAACTTCTTATTCTTATCATACAAAGTCAACTTGTTTCGTCCATAATGACTTTACAACCTATTTCCGTAAGTTGTCCTAGACTAAGTATGTTGCTTTTGAGGTTTGGTATGTAGTATACTCCGATACTACCTTCTTCTCGGTTCTTACAACCTAACAAGATAGACCTCTACCCATTATCTCGACATACGATCCATCTCCAAAACGTGCTCATCTGTTACGCTTTCATCAATATCCCTAAAATGACTCTTTATCCCACCATATGGTTACTTGCACCATTGTCTAAATACCATATGCTTGTATCCATCAGTAGATATTTCTTTGGTTGAATGTGTTCTTCATTCAACAACACTTCCTTGTGTTCTGGCCGTGCATAGTCATTAATAGTGATGGTTCATCGCCTTCTAAGATAAGGTTTGATTGTTCCCGAGTTGTTGGTTTTCCTCTACGAGTTTCTTTTAAAGTGTCCCATTTTATGACACCTATAGCATTTTATCTTGCTCACATCCCACTCATCTTTATTCTTATCCGAACTCTCTTTATAACTAGAGTTCCCTCCTCGGGTTGTTTCTATTTTTATTCTCGCCAGTTCCTCGTGAGAAATTTGATTTTCCACGCTTGTAAAACGCTTCCTATTTCCGAGTGTTCGCCATGTGCGAATAATAGGTTTTCCTGCTTTCTACTTGTCCTCCCTTCCGAGTTTTATCCTTTCCTCAAATGCCTTGAGTCTCCCAATGATCTCATCTAAAGTGATTTCGCCGAGATCAATTGTTTGTTCTATGGATGCTACTATCTCGAATGAACCTATCTAGTGTGGAGTCTAATAGTTTTGAACTAAAAGTGATTCATCCAAAGTTTTCCTAATTCTTCCGCCTTCGTGGCATAGCTATTTAGTTTAGCCGCAAATGCATCCACCGCCTCATCTTCTTTCATCCGGTGAGTTAAACCCAATCATCAATGATTGTAATCGTGCTTTCGCACTCTATCTTCTCCAACGTGTCTTTCTTTGATGAATCCTATAAATCCTTTGCCGCCTTACAACCCGCTACTTGTAAGATCACATCTTCCGTCAATGCTTGATATAGGAAGGCGCGTTGCTTTTTCCTTCTTATCATCAACTGGTGTATCTATCTTTGGTTCTATTGCTTCCCATAAGCCATGTGCCTCTAGTATAACCTTAATTTGTATAGCCCAAACTGTGTAGTTTGTGTTTTCAACTTAGGGCATTGATATTGTGCAATAGGTGTTACGGGTTCGATACGATGAGTTGATGTGGTTACTATATCATCGGTTGTCATTTTGGAAGTGTTTATAATCTTCACTTTCTAATTAATGGGATATCTTTCTTCCTAGTGTGGTTTTTCTATAAAGTATGGAAATTTCTAATCTTCCGGAATCCTAGTAATACGGATCAATAAATAGTTTTCGGATTTTCTAATAGTATAAATAAGATATTCTATACTATTCTATAAAAGTAATGAAATCCGTAAAGAGTTTAACTTGACCAGATATCCGATGAATGCTAGTGCATTCTCTTTGTTTTTATTGTTAGTAAATCGCTTACCAACGTTGCTTTGTTTCCCTTTCGCCTCGCACTCGATGTTCTTTGCCTCGATGTATTTTGTTTCCCACCGAATACAAACACCAAAGTCTTGTCGAATTCTTTTGTTGTCCGACTAGTACAGAACGAAATCTTCACGTAATTTTGAATTTGTTTTTCCTCCAAGAAGTCTCGGACTTCTTTGAAAACTTCTACCTTCCAACTTGAATAAGAGATAACTTAAGTCGAGTTATCTCTTTTCCAACAAACCAAAACCAAGTTGTTTTCTTTCCTTGTTCCTCCACACTACACACGCTTAATTTTTTTCTTTGTACGTTATTTGAGATCTATATCCGATAACAAACTTCCCACGTATAAAATAACTTGATACCGAGATGGTATCAAAAACTCAAGCAACCGTTCTCGCTTCCGATCCTCTTCTTCCGTTGTTGTTCTCCTTGTGTCGTTTGACACTACTCCACACAATTCCTTGAGCGCCCCTTTCCTTATCACGCACGTATCCTTTTTCCACAACAACGTTTCCCGCGTCTTTCCCGCGTCTTCCTCCCTTTGTGTCTTGTTTAACCCGGTTTCACAAAGTTTTATCCCACTTGTTTCTATTACCAAACGTAGTGTTTGATGTTTCTTCCTTCCCTATGTTGTTGCCAACACGCTTTCCCCACCAATCCGTTTGGTGTAACACGCTTGCAATCCCCACGTAAACGATCGTGCACTATCTTCACGTATCCTTATTCACTTTTGTTTCTCTTGGAAGTAAAGAGTAAACAAAACTTGTCAAAATGTAAACTTTGTATGAAACAAAAAACGTTTTCAAACAGATGAAAACAAAGTTGTTTTCTACAGATTCCCGGGTTCTTTTCTTCATCATATGATTGTTTGTAATAAAAACGAAGGTGTAATCCTATGCTCTGATACCAATTGTTGTCCCAACTCTAGATCAATGATATATAGATTGCAAAGTAAAGTATATTGAATAAGTAAAATTGTCTATTATCTTTTAAATGATTCGGTTTACATGTATATATACAAATCCAAACGGTACTATCTAATCAACATGATGGTTCGGTTGTGTAACCGCCATCCATAACCGTTTTTCAGTTATTTACTTTCTAAGTGGCGAGTTTAGTCCCTCGTCTAATAATAATAACATAAGAAGCATAAAGATAAAGATTATAGGTTCACAGGAACTAATTTGACATTTGCATAAGATGATCGATGTCATCAAATTTCCAGTCCCATTAGCGATGTCATCACCATGTGATGATGTTATTTTGCATTTTCCTATTTTTCATCCATTTTCTGTGTTCCAAATGCTTCATAAACGTTTTGGTTAGCTCATCAATCTTGTCCTCATCAGAAACTGCTTGCTGCAGCAGTCGACCATCCATTCTTAGCGGGGTAGGTGCTACCATACAAGACTTTCCACATATGAAAGGAGCATCACTCTTACGCCACAGCAGTGATAGAAAAAGTGTCTTTGTATAACTTAATCTTGTCTAAAACTAGATCATACAAAGCTAAACGCGTTACGTAAATTGAATCCACAAGGATAATCAATGTAATCACTAAAGCGTGACAAAAAGCGACTTTTCACCCATGATCCGGCCACACCATACTCATCCCGTACCCACACCTCCCAAACACCATCCATATCATCAATGGCTGAAATCACACAAAGCTTTCCTGCCAAAACTCTCAAAACATATACTCGAGACCATTTAGAATCCATAATAGAATTTGGAAGAGTGTTGCATAATCTTGATGTGTTATGGGTCGCTGATCAACAGGTCTGTTAGTCATGGTTAAGTGGGTCACGGGTCAGTGGTGTTACCGGTTCGTGATAGAATAAAAGGTGTGGGTTTTACCTGTTGCATGGTTTGACCGAAGTTGATGAAATGGATCAGTACGTGTCAGTTACTATTACATTTATGAGTAGTTTATTAGTCATGAATTAGAAGTAACGTCTGCAATAAGTTTCCTACTTTCGGTATGTTTTAGTTGTTTAGTTTAGTATAAATAGATTAGTGTAGGATTCATTGTAGAGTGTATCACTATTCCCTTTTGAAAGTAATATGCCAGAATACCCAATAACTAGGGTCAACTTCAGTTTGTTGTTTTGATTGGTGTTCGTGGGGGTGAGCAAACAAACCAAAAAACCGAAACCGAACCGAAACCGAAAACCGAACCGAAAAAAACCGACCGAAACTAAAACCGATGGTTCGGTTTTAATTTTTCAAAACCGAAAAATGCGGTTCGGTTTTGGTTTTCGATCCAAAACCAAACCGCAAAAACCGAACCGAACCGAACCAATTTTATTATATAATAATATCTAATATCTAATTAATATAATATGATTAAATAACTATATAAATCAAATTTATAAATTAATATTCATTTTGTTAGTGGATTTATAATATATTTATCTTAATGTTTATATTTATATGTTTGTATGTCGGTCGTGATTTGTGTGAATAAACCAATAAGTATTCGATAATGATTACGTGTATGTTCACAGATATGTATGTCTCATTTATATGTTTGTAATTATAGAATTATGCAATAAACATTATTATGCTTAGATTGAAAAAGTAAAGAAGAATGACTAATTTTGTACGTAAAACAAGTTTGTTGGTATAATTTGGCCATACCCAAATATTAACGGTTAGAAACCAAAACCGAAAACCGAACCGAAACCGATAACAAACCGAAAACTGAACCGCCAAAATCGAACGGTTTCAGTTTTGGTTCTACAAAACCAAACATTGTGGTTCGGTTTGGTTTTAGCCAAAAATCGACCCAAACCGAACCGTGCACACCCCTAGGTGTTCGTGGGTTCAGGTTCGGGGGAGGGACTGATAACCAACAAAGAGATATCTCACTGAATGTCTGCAAACCCAAATCAAACACTACTATCGTTCGTGACCGGGTTTTACTAATTTTACAAAGCCAATAGAGATAGCCATCATGTCCATCTACACACTCATGATAGTATTTGGTCATTCTAACGTGCAACGGAAACGTTTGAGTGACTATTTCCCATGAACCTTTTCTCATACTATACACCTCGACTTGCAGACAATCTTTCTGTTTGAAGTTGTGCAGACGAAAATTCCACATATACAATACAACTTTGTAATCATCAGTTTTAGGATCAAACCCGAACCGAAATGAATTAAAGCGTGTTGGCTTAGTACGATATGGCGGGAGAGTCAATAGAGCATACAGAGAAGGGTTCCAAATGTGAACGACATGATCACAGCAAGATTTTCCATAAGCATGAAGACATATTAATCCCTTAACGAAACCAATAAAACTATATTCAGGTGGAAAATTATTGGGTAACTTAATTAAATTAGTGAGATTGATATGAGGAAGTTTAAAGGGAACAGGGTCTGCAGCAGCTAATCCAATAATTTTATAGAATGGAATTGGGATTTCAAAGTCGTTGTTACAGTTTAAACAATGATGTTGAAGATGAGATTTAATAAAGTCAGGTTGAGATAAAAGATCATTCAAGTGTCTAGAAACACACCTCAATCAAGCAAGTTGTTTTGCGGGTAATCGGATGAGTATGTCGTGTAAAACATCTGACGGGAGTAGTTCCAACAAATCAGTTCCACTTGATGACTAGTATCCTACCAATGCAAACATATATGAACTCATTCAGGCAATTCGACGAGACAAATATACACTTGGCAGGCAAAACACTAAACCAAGAAAATAAAGATCGTTAATATAAACCAACAAAAGATGGTGCAAAAAAGAGTGGTTTCGATCCAAACTGATACAAATTTTGCAAACAGAAACTAATGAAAACATTAAACGATGAATATAAGAGCACAAGGTGTCAAAACGAAGTGAAGCTTCGTCGTCGTGCCAACTCAGCGCCACATCAGCATCCCATTTTTTCACAACTAACCACAACAAACCCCCTCCTCACTCATAACAAACCTCAACCTCTTCATTTGGGGCCCACCACTCCACTTTATTTTTTTATTCAATTTTCCAAATAAATTAAATTCATTTCATTTAAAATAAAAATACAATACATAACACATACTAATAACCTGAACATTTTACTACGTAGTAGTATTTTTTATAACAAAAATATAAATAACATTTTTTATAAAGTTTTTTTTAAAAAAAAATAACAAATAAACTTAACTAATAAAATTTTTTAGCAACCCAACCAACTCATGCAGCCCAATCCAATCCCAACCGGTCCAAAAAAAAAAGTGTCTTCTTCTCCAAATGTTTTTCTGCACATTCACACACACACACACACATTTTACACACACACACAACATATATTGAAGCTCAAGCCAAGCCCTTATAATTCAAACGTTACGCACTTTTTGTCAGAAAATTCACTCGTCGTCACCACGATGAGCTTGGCAACGACGAAGGACGGCGAGACACCACGGTGTCAAAACGAGGCGCGGCGAGCTTCCAGCGTGGACGACGAGAGTGGACGACGAATCGACACCGGGTGCTCTAACTACCGAGTACTATGTAGGGATTCCATTTTAAGCGTTCTTTTTTTCTTTCTGGAACCTACTTACGAGGCCCATTGGGCCGTTTTGTTTCTATTAAATGTAAATCTAATGACTACAAATACACTATTTCTCAACAATATATTTGACATTTTTACAAGATACACCTTCGAACACCCCTTTTTTAATCGACCAACAAAGCTTAAAACTTGAGTCTAAGAATAATGTTATGGACTAGCATCCTCTCGCTCTATTTATAGAGATGAGGGGATAATAAACTATAAAGCATCTAGTAGCCGACAACCGACCTTTATAAATGAAACGTTTTTCATAAGGCCCTCCTTGCCTAGCTAACATCTTACGTTTGCATTTGTACTAGCTAAGTACTAAAACTACAAACGCCGGAATGTCTTGTTTATTTTATTGTAAAGCAATATCCATTGAGATTATTATATTTATTGGAGTAAATTACATAAATGGTCCCTGTGGTTTGTCAAAAATTTCACCTATAGTCCCTCAAACTTAAAAGTTGCATATATCGTCCCTATTGCCTCAAACGAATAACATGAATGGTCCTTCTGTTGGACGTCCGTCTATTGCAACGTTAAACCACCCCCACGTGATACACACGTGAGGGTAAAATGGTATTTTCTCCTCATATCTTTCCTTCCCAATAAATAATACCACCCCAACCCATCAGTTCCATCTTTTTCTTATTTCCTTAATTTTCTTGAATAACAACAATGGTTAATCGTTCTTGTGGTGAAGGCGATCATTCGCACATCTTGACGGATATAAACCTCGAAGACGATTTACAGCTTGTCCTCAGAATGTAAGTGTTCAATCTTAAATTAGGGTTCCAATTGCTTTGCTTTTAGCCCTAATCAATGGTACTTTTGATTGATTGTTTTTAGGGATCCACTTGCCCATTCATTGATTGGTATGATCCCCAATGTGCGCTCGTACGTAAACATCATACCCGGACTTTTGAGGCAAGAAACATGCTTGAAGCTAGATTGTTGGAAGTCAAGCTAATCGTCAAAGAATGAAAAAGTGGTGGTTATTACATGGTTATTTGTTCTAATCGATTGGTTGGTTCAAACTGTCAACATAAGTTATTAGGGTTTTGGTATATCGTAATGGATATATTGACTTTTGTAGTCAATATTGTGTTTTGTAATTGAAAACTATGTTATGGATCTAAGTATGGAATGGAACACTATGTTATGTATATATGTACTTTTGGTATATATTGTTAGTGTCTGACTTTGCTTTTACCCATTGAAGTGAAACATTCAAAGTCAATCAAAAGCAATAAAAACAGTCAAAAGTGACCCATTTTGGAATCAAAAGCAACCAAAAAATGTTATGAATTGGTTAAGTTTTGGTTTACTTGTGCTTGTGTTGTTATGGTCAAAAAACTGACCCATTTAAAAGTCAAAAGCACAACCCAAAAACTGACCCATTTTTAGCAGTCAAAAGCAATAAAAAATGTCGAAATAGACCCAAAAGCACAACCCAAAAACTGAATGCCATAATGCCAACTACAATTGTAACCAACATAACATACTACATAACAATTGTAGCACCAACATAAGAAGTACTGGCCACTGGCCATACATAACATATTACATACCAAAATGAAATTAAGTGTTTGTACTACCAACATACTAGATAACACATTGACAAGTGTTTTTATGGACCAAAACAAGAGTTTTTTTGACTTGCAGCCTTTTTCAAACAGATTTCTTTTAAAGACTTCTTCACCCTTCCCGTAAGTTTGACTTGCAGACTTGAGTCCGACTTGAGCTTGATTCAGTGTGACCTTGAGTTTGACTTTGACTGGAGCTTGACTTTGAGTTGGAGTAGCACTTTGACTAGCAGCAGCACTTGACTTTGTCTTGTTTCCTTTGCAGGTTCTTTTGTTGTGTCTTGTCTGGTTGCACAAATCACAAGTAACAGTCTTCATGCCTCTTGATAGCTTACCATCCTTAACCATATCCATCTTTTCTGTAGCATATCTCTTTCTTTTCTTCTTTGGTCTTCCTGGTTGTGGATGATATGTTGGTGGAAGAAGAGTTGTCTGGATTTGACACTTAGGCCACATTGTTGGACCATTAATTGGACCAATGGTGTGTGAGTACATTTTCCTCCATGTGTCAAGTCTGTAACAAGGTGTGGAGGGATCTTGCACAGCCATTCATAAGCCTCCTTATTGAATGCTTTCAGTTCATCCATAGCATGAGTAAAATGTGGTACTGTGGTAGCAGTGGCACACTTCCATAGAAGGTCTTTGAATGCTTTACCACTCCATTTCAGCTTCATATTCTCATGTATGTGTTTTAGACAAAACCTGTGCTCAGCTGCTGGAAATAATTTGGCAATTGCTGGAATTATCCCCGGTGTTACAAGACAAATCATTAGTATAATAGAAATTAGTGTTAACAATATAAAGGAATAAGACATATCATTAGTATAATACCTTCTGCCTATCACTAATGAAAGTGAAATTTGAATTGGCTACCAGATCTAAATCTTCAGCCAACTGTTCTAGAAACCAAGTCCAAGACTCTGAGTTTTCAGTTTCAACAATACCATATGCCAATGGGTATATCCCATTGTTTGAATCCACACTTACAGCAGTTAAAAACTGACCAGGGAATGGTCCTTTCATAAAGGCACCATCCAAGCCTAATAAGTCCCTCTTACCAGCCTTGAATCCTTCTGTTGTTGCACCCAGACATATGTAAATTCTCTGAAAGTGTAACACCCTAGGCAAATCCCACATCGGCTGTGGCCTGGAGAGATGCTGGGCTCATAAGATAACATTCGCTTTACAATGACACAACGCTGTTTTGTGGTTCATCATGCGGTGGAGTTCTTAGAACCGCGCTAAGCGTGCTCATGCGAGTAGTAATCGCTTGGGTGACCGCCGAAGTCTTCAAATGAGGCCACAAAACAAAGCCGTGAGCCTCGGGCAAAGCGGACAATATTGTGGTCTCGAATAGGCGGGTGTTACAAGTGGTATCGAGCCACCCGTGAGCCGTCGATGGTGGGCAAACCTCATCGAGGACGATGAGTCCCTGGCGGGGGTGATTGTAACACCCAGGCAAATCCCACATCGGCCGTGGCTCGGAGAGATGCTGGGCTCATAAGAAAACATTCGCTTTACAATGACACAACGCTTTTGTGGTCATCATCGCGGTGGAGTTCTTAGGAACCGCGCTTAAGCGTGCTCATGCGAGAGTAGTAATCGGCTTGGGTGACTCGCCGAAAGTCTTCAAATGAGGCCACAAAACAAAGCCGTGAGCGCGGGCAAAGCGGACAATATTGTGGTCTGAATAGGCGGGGTGTTACAGAAAGACCCTTGTGTTTATTTCTGGATTTGGTGATCTTTCAACTCCAATTTTGACTGTGGTGTTGGGATTATTAGCCTTCAATTCCAACACATAATTTCTCAAATTAGCATATTGTTGAGTGTGGTCTCCTCTTAATTGGCTAACAGCTTTTGCCTTGGCTCTAAATGCTTTCATCCTAGAGACTTCAAGTTTAAACTTTGTCGACTTTGGCTTGAATATTTTAATAGGTATACCGGTTTGATTCAATTGACGCAGGATATCTTTTGCTAAGAAATTAGCCGCATGCTTTGACTCTTCTGGTTTGCAAACACCTATGTTCAGGTTTGTATGTTCTCACAGACCATGTCTCATCTTTGCATTTTGATATTTGTAATACCCATGGACATTTATTGTCAGCTTTATTGTTACCTTTACCACCATAAATGCCTTTTCCCTTTATTGGAGATGTAGCTGCCCTTATCTTAGATTTTGTCATCTTTTCCTTTATGGGAGATTCTGACTTAATCTTTGACTTTGTCCATCTTACTTGATTTGGGCCAACCTTACCACTAGGCCCAACTGAACAACCTTGCACAGTAGATCCATCATTTTTACTTGGCCCAACTGAATCACCAGCATCATTTGATCCAAGTGTTGGAATGGTACCAAAACATTCTGCTCTTATTCTTACCTTATCATTCTTTTTCAACTCAATTTCCCTCCTTGTTTCAATTGAATGGAGCTTAATCATCTCCTTAGCCTCTTTTACAGTTCCAATACTCTGCCCTACAAAGAAATATGTTTGGTTACTCCCACCAACTGCATTCTTACCCATTTGTTTCCTTAACTCCTTTAACTTTCTTTTCCTAGACTTTTGTATATCATCATCTCCATCATCCCCACTTTCAAATTCATCATTGTCTAATACTTCCACATCAACAGTTCTTCAAAAGTAACACGTTTGTTACTCCATCGCCCATGAACTCTTCATTGACATCTACATTAGCACGGAAGTTTTCCATGTCTACTTCCACTTCATTGATATCATTAACTTCATCAACAATGTAATCACTGTCATCCTCATCATCACTATCTTCCCCACTTTCATTATCTTCCCCACTTTCAATGTCTTCCCCACTTTCAAATTCTTCTTCTGCTACTTCTCCTACTTTATTAGTGTCTAAGGTCTGCTCAAGCTCTGTAGCCTTAGCAACTACCTCATCGTCATCTAAATCAAGGAAAGGATCAAAGTTTTCATTGTCCAAAGCAGAGTAAAATTCTTTTGCAAACTCACTTTGACCCATTTCCTTAGCAACACTACTTTTACCCACATTATTAACCCCACTTTGACCTATTTCACTCCCTATCCATTCTAAAAATAACTGCTTAGAACAAGATTTCTTACCAACAACTTCCTCATTTTCAATTTCAGTAATGGTACACCTCTTAGATGATGCAGGATTATAAGTGTCTACTGTTGATTCATCATGCTCAATGTACACATTCAACAACCTATGACCTGACAATACATACCTACAAAGTTCATGTACATCTTGGTCACTACCTAAAGCTCTAATCCCATGGTCTAAATCAAGATCAGGAATCAAATATTGGTAGTACATTATCCTATCCCCTTCATAACCTAACAACATAACCATCTCATTCAACTCAATCACAGAAAACATATCCACATCTAGGTTATCCACAAAGCTAAACCTACCATTAACATATTTCCTTCCTGGTGACTCTGACAACATCCCTCCAAGATGAATCTTCAGACTAAAAAAGTTAGGGTCCTTGGCTGGAAAAAACACAATAATAACACATTATTAGTTATGGTTTTCATAGGAAAATCTCATTAAACATTCTTAACAACATTTTTCATGATCATAATTGATAAACAAAAACACAATAGCAGCTTACCATAAATACGATCATAATCCAATATTGCGTCATTTTTATTAGCGTCACGTATATTCCACACGGATAACACCATTGTTCATAAGGTCAATCTTGATTAACTTAGGGTTTCGGATTCAAGATGATTAGTTTTGGTGAGAGAAGAGGGAAAATTAAATGAGAGGGTGATGTGTGTTTATTGGGAACGAAAACTCTTAAGTAGTCTAATGTAGGAGGAGAAAATACCATTTTACCCTCACGTGTGTATCACGTGGGGGTGGTTTAACGTTGCAATAGACGGACGTCCAACAGAAGGACCATTCATGTTATTCGTTTGAGGCAATAGGGACGATATATGCAACTTTTAAGTTTGAGGGACTATAGGTGAAATTTTTGACAAACCACAGGGACCATTTATGTAATTTACTCTATTTATTGTCAAAGCCATGTTTGCATAACATCAAATGTCAGCTATAGCTTAACTTAAAGTTTCCACTATTTTTTTTAACTTTTATTCGTAATTTGAACAAAACTCTAGGAAAGGATAGTTAAAACACCAAACGAGACTTGTTGAAACCATTAATAATTAATACAGTAATATACAAAAAAATTAATATCTCAGTGATAGAGTAATAAGAAACAATAGTTGCCACGGTTGGTTTGTGGGAGTTGAAACACGCAAAACGACTAGAAGTGTGTGAGCCTATGGGGCACACACGTTAAACACGAGAGTACGTATTATACGTTTACCACTTGATATATACACGACACGTTTGTATTGTCTTGACCCGGTTTTGTTTTGACCCGATTACTTGGTAATCCAAGGCCCATATTGCCGGGCAATATAGAATGGGTTTGGATCATGTTAGAGTCGGTTTAGGATTAGGAAGTTGGATAACTTGGAGCTCAAGTTTTGAGCCCAAGAGAGGCTTGGCGTTTTGAGCTATATATACCGATGTATAGATCATAAGCTCCCTAACGCTTTTCTATCCCTAACAATCGATTCATAGTATCCCTAAACTACTTAAAGTAATCGGTTAACATCACTAATATTCAAGATCAATCGGATTCTTGTTCATCCGATTAGGGTTCTTGGACATTCATTCGAAACCCTAACTTGATTCGTTATTATCAAGGTTTTTGTAAGGTTTCTAAGTTCTTGTTCAAAGCTACTCCTAGTTGATTTGTTGCTGCCAAAGATCAGGTTTGATTCTGTGTTTTCTCAGGCAGAACTATTCACAGAAGATATCGGACAAGTGATGTTATATCGGGTATTAAAGACAGTTTGTTTCTCGGACAAACTGTGGTTCTCGGACGTAAGTAAAGAAGGTGTTCTTTGGTTTTCTTTGTTTGTGGTATTCAAGTATTCAAGTGTTGATTTGGGTAAACGTTCTCGACTAGCTTAATCGAACGTATTTGTGTTAAAGTGTTTGTGTGTGGACTCGTAGAGGTGTTTATTTTAGACACTTGGTTTCTTGTTCGTTTGTAACTTGCAGTTGACTACGAGGGTTGGTTTTTTATATTCCTTTTATTTATTATTGTTTATTATTTACGTGTTAACCTAATTGCATTAACTAGATCCAATTCTGTTACATACTCGTTTGCGTTAATTGGTTAACTAGATTATAAAATCCCAACAGCCACAAAGTTAATCCAGAAATTATATTAAAAAAATACGTAACAAGAGAGTACTAAATAGACAGAGATGTGTTTTCCTCTTGTAGCTCTATATCAATCCTCACTCCTTTATGGGTGGTATCCAAATCAGACTTTCAACATACGTAACAAATTCGACTCTGTGGCAATATTGTCTAGGCAAAATATCTTCAAATGGTTTAAGCTTGTTTGCTACTGGATCGTACAAAACGATATGATTATTACGAGCAACTTGAAAAAGAAAGTTGTTACTCGAGGTGAAGCCATATGGATGGAAGCAACCACTAATGTGTGAAAAACGCATTTTTCACCCCAAGAATCAGCTACGCCATACTCATCCATCATTCACACCTCCCAGTCACCATCTTTAATGGATGATATATATCACGCAAAGCTTACCCGCCAAAACTCCCAAGACATGCCAGCGAGCAAAATTGAAATCAATAATAGCATCAGGACGAGAGATTTAAATAGTTTTAAATGAAGTTAGGAAACACTTACAAGATAACTAGCAGGGTACCCGCGCGT
Organism: Chrysanthemum lavandulifolium; assembly: GCA_022545495.1. NCBI lineage: Eukaryota > Viridiplantae > Streptophyta > Magnoliopsida > Asterales > Asteraceae > Chrysanthemum > Chrysanthemum lavandulifolium. The sequence goes on along the minus strand of CM040242.1, from coordinate 171,228,220 downwards.
TGCGACGGCGGATATCCTGAAACTAAATTTTTTGGCGTGCAATGTTTTTCAATTATACTAAAAGTTTTGGTGAGCGAAGGCCACCTAGACCATGTCAAGGGGTGGTGATGCCGACACATGTCGTTAGCGGTGGTGGCAGATTTAGTTGGTAGCGCCGGTTGCTAATTAGCACAAGAGCGGCAATTTATGTTTTTGAGAGAGAGTGTGAGATATGATTGGTCTTTTTGTGTGTGTTTATTTGTGGGTTTTTATACCCGTTTTGTACTAATCAATATATTTAATGGGATGTTAAAGTGAGCTGCAAGAATGAGGCTGTTACAATACATGGCTTTTAAAGTCATAAAAGTGGGCTTTAAAAATATTGGAGGGACTTTAAATTTTGTATTCAATGACTACTAATGTTACAAGTATTGGCTTAACTTTTAAGTTAGCATGTGTATATATTAATTTAGCAAGAGATATTATATTTCCATAATAATTAAGTTACAAAGTCTGAATTTTAAGCCTTGTTATTTAGGGAATGTCCTAAATGCATTATAAGGTAGTAAAGATTAGACGAAGTAGACTCTGGAACCTAGGCGAATATTGTCTATGAGGCTGAACACAACGGCGACCCGAGACCTGGGTTTTGCCTGCCACATCAACTTTTCTTTTCCGGCAACCTGACGACGATCAAGTTGTCACAGTGATAACCTTCTTTTTTTTTATTTATTTTTTTTAACTAAAGTTTATCTGTTACCTTTTTTAATGCCAAATTTAATTATGTTTTGATGAAAAACTTTTGGTTATTGTTATGCATGTATGGGCCTTAAAAAATAGAATAGCAAGACCACAAAACTAAATATTTGCCATTGGGATTAAGTGCTTAACTTATGTGAAATGCAAGGTTTTACACTAGCCGCTTTTTATCTTCATCTCCCATCTGCATATTTCATCTTCTATCTCTACGACACTTTTTCTATCTCGCTAACACATAAAATATTTTCATGTATGAAACTGTTATGTACCAATAGGGATCAATTAAGATCCGTTAGATGATTACAAAGAGTTGAGCAATCAAGAAGTAGGAATAGGTTGCCAAAACTAATTTGTATAAACAAAGTGTAATTGGTTACAAGAATAAACTGGAATGATTACAAAGAAGAAGGATTACAAGTTCTAGTCTAACTGCTAATGAAAATTGTAACAACTATTTAAAAATTAGTTTTGACGGGAACTGCTCTTAGGTTCACTTGAGGAGAGTGTCATGTGCACCTCACGTGCCTAGTTTAGTACTATACACGCGCCCTTCACGTGCCATCAACTTATCTAACAGCTGATTCTTATTAGCACTTATCAATCCATCTCTCTCAAATTGATCTTGTCCTCAAGATCAAATTCTGAAAGAGGGAAATTTATTTTGAATTTCTTCAATGGGTTCTCAAGTTGCATCCTCTTTGGACCCATTTAACCATTGCACTAGTACAAACACAGCTGCAATATTGCCCTTTTTAGCCTACCTTCTATCCAATATAGCCACAGGCTCCACCAACATAACTCCATTATCATCACAGGCTGGCAAATCTCCTCCTTGAGCCATTGTACCTCTGCACTTCTTTAGCTGTGAAATGTGGAAAACATTATGAATTTGAGTTGAATCAGGTAACCTTAGCCTATAAGCTACTTGTCCAACTTTGTTCATCACTTGAAAAGGGTCAAAATACTTTGAGAGAGCTTGTTCGCTTTCCTTCCCGATGGTGACCGCCTATGTTGTCATAGCTTCAAATACACCCAATCATCAACCATGAATTCTCTATCGCTTATGTGCTTATCATCTGGGACTTCATCATGTCCCGAGCTCTTTCTAAATGAAATTTGCGTGCTCAATAGCTTCTTCTAGTCACAAAGTCCTATCCACTAATTCCACCCTACTTTCTCCCCCTACATAAGGAATATGGACATGTGGGGCTTGGCCATAGACTACTTCATATAGAGTAGTGTTGATAGCAGAGTGATGGTTGGTGTTGTACCACCATTCAGATAAGGATAACCATCTCATTTAGTGTTTTGGTTGCTCTCCGACATGCATCTTAAGTAACACTTAAGGGATCTATTCACTACTTCAGATTGGCCATATGTTTGTGGGTGGTATGAAGTAGACATATGGAGCTTAACTTGTAGCGACTTGAACAGTTCTTTCCAAAAATTACTCAAAAACAATTTATCCCTATCTGAAGTAATGGTGTTTGGCAGACCAGGTAGTTTATAGATGTTGTCTAGAAACAGTTGAGCAACATCCGTAGCGGTAAAAGGTGGGATAAAAGGATGAATTGAGCATATTTGCTCAATCTATCCACCACTACCAGGATAAATGTCTTACCTTGTGATTTAGGTAGACTCTCAATAAAATCCATAGAAATATTTGACCAAATAGTAGTAGGTAAGGGTAGTGGTTGTAGCAAACCTAGATAAGCAGCCAAACCAGGTTTATTTCTTTGACAAACATCACACTCCCTCACTAACTGTTTCACATGTTTTCTCATTTTCCTCCAATAAAACACAATACAAAGTTTTGTGGTTGTTGTTCTAACCTCTGAATGTCCTCCAACTGCACTTTCATGAAATTGTTTAAGCAAATATGTCCTCAAGAGTTGATCACTACCACCACGAGTTTGCCTTTCCTCTTGAGTTCATTATTGGCCCATGTATGAGATCCTTTCACAGTTTGACCTTGTTGCAATTTCTCAATGACTTGCTTAACTTTAACATCTGTTTGTGTAACACCCCCAAAATTTGTACAACAGAAGCACATGGGTTGCTACTGAATTGGTATACACAACACAAGATAATAAAGAACGGAATACATACACCGTTTAAATTTTATCAATTAATAAAGAGATTTACATTTAATGTCAAGTGCGGAAAATATGGCTCATATGTTTTAGTTGTTTCATAAAATAAGTTATAGTCTGTATAAAAACACTTCAGCGGATAGTCTATGACCCTTGCCTTGCCATTACCTTGCCTGCAGATTAAACACCTGAGAAAAACATGCTAAAAGTCAGCAAAAAGTTGGTAAGTTCATACGTTTAAATATTCACACAAAGATGGACCAATATCATAATCATTTCAAAACAGTTGTGAAACATGTTACACTAGCACTAAGTTCATGCAATCGAAGCTTAACCATAGTGTGCATGCTCTAGAAGCATGTTGAATAAAGGCCTTGCAAGTGTTGAAATCCCAAAACACTTGAATCTCGACATGATATGCGTCAGGTTGCCTATCCGGTCAATCCGAACGAGGGAGTCACCCCAAATAGATCTATTTATAGCATTCACGCTTATTAGCAGGGATTAACGATTCACGAGTTCGGCCAAAAAGGGAATTTATTTGCTTAGGCTACTCTACGTAACAGTTTTAAATAAAAATATGTTTTCAGTTGGTCCATAAAAGTGTTTTGCATGTTTCTCACCCCAAAGTTTATAAAACAGTTTAACAGATAAAATAAGGCTATAAACTTATCTCAGCAAACAACAGTCTAAAGTGAACAAATCAATTAGTGGTAGTGCACGGCTCCGACACGCAACCTAAATTAGTACGACAAGTTTCAGTCTTTATTCCATGTCTAAGATTTGATAAAGTTTAACTAAACTTTACAGATTTTTACAATGTTTGTGTTGTTGCTTGTGTGGCATCGTTTAAGTTTGAAAATAGTTTTTCAAAAGTTCATGTGTATATCGGCTTATGGAAGTGTAGAAATATATATAACGAGGTTTTGATTTAATGACGACCCAATGATAATGTACGGAAATTAGTACATATAATATAAGACGTGTACGGTTTGAAAGTGGTATGTATATATAAATATGTATTCATTACGCTTATTTTGTTAAAGTAAATATGTTTTGAAAAGTTTAAATTTAACTTATCTTATATACATTTGAAATTAGAAAAATACAATATTAGTTTTAATGTGTACACTTCATTTGTACAGTGCAAAATAACAAATATGTTTATAAGAAATTTTGGCATGACACGTACAAATGCCAAAAGTTTATAATAAGTTTCATCAAGTTATGTTATCCGGTTTAATAACTGAAAATATGCACATACAAGTTTATGTTTCACGGAGTTAGAAGTATGGAACTTTCTAATTAAATTATGGTTAGTAAAAGTAAACTCGTTTTAATTATTTTGTTTTCAAAGCTTGGTTGGTATTTGATGTTTGTTTCGTGTCTCATTTTAATGTTAAAGCTATCGACATTGTATGTCACGATGGAAATCGGATAAGTCGAGTGAAATGAACATGTGTGCAATGGTGCGCCATGGGTGGCGAGTTGAGACGAGATGAAAAACAAGTTGAATGAGATGGAATTAAGTCGGGGAAACTCGAGACTACGTACGGTTACATGCGCCCTGGTGGCTGTTTACACCAATCAGACCCTCACAGAACTGGGCTTCGGCCCAGTATACACACTCACACTTTTACGCCCAACATGGGCTGGGTCTGGTAACTAAACAAAACCCAACGCACCCCCAATCTAACAATAAACAAGCACAATCTTAGTCTAGATCTGAGCCCAAAACAAACTAACACAATAATAGTTTAGAAAATCTTGGTGTTGGGTGTAGTTTTTGACGCAAGTGAGATAACCAACGAAAAACACAAGCACAAAACAAAAACCGAACACTCACATAAAGACTCTTACAAGTCCTCTTCGAGGTTTAGTGTTAAACAATGTAACAAACATGCCTCGTTGTGACCTGAAGCAAAATCAAACACAAGCACTCTTGATGACTCAAATCAACCACAAACTACTACTCTCTTGGGGTTTTTCTTGTACCCCGAAAAACAAAACAACAAGAGCACCATTGACATCAAGGATTTACTCGACTTGTGATTATAACAGTTGAGTACAAACCGGCTTGATTTCTCGATTCAGCACCCTCATGGGTACGGGTTGTACAAGTCGAACAACAAGCAAGACTAGCACTTCTCAAGTGTGGTTTCCACCACAGTCGAGGCAAAAACTATTTCGCTCAACTCACGCCCTCGAGTGGGGTTTTTATTCTCACTCAACACGAAACATAAGTAAGCCAAGAAATAAGCAGGGAAAAACAAGTCGACAAGAACATCGAATAAGCAAGGATAATAAGCTTAACAGAATTTAGCAAGGAGTAAGCCGAACAATAATTTTGCCATAACAAGGTTTTTCTTATCGTTATTTTCTTTAGGTTTTTACCACTATTAAGCAATAACAATAATTTACAAATTTTATGTTTCCTTTTTCCTTAGTCTTATTACTTATTAGTAGCCACAACAACAACAACAACATTGGACATAACAATTTAACCCCATACGCATATCATTCGAATCAACACAACATAAAACAAATAAATTAAACTTCAAGACGTTGAATTGAGAAGATAGTAATGGTTCTTACAAGGTGGTGATGATGATGTCGTGTGAGACAAAGAACTACAACGAAATTACCAAGCGCTCACGAGCTTTCTTGGACAGTTTTACCTCTCAGTAGACTAATCACAACATGAAGTTACAAAACCCCAACTCAATTTGAAAAACCCCTAAATTACAATGAACCCTAATTTTGTAAAATTGTGTGTGATAGTGAGAAAACTGTGAAGATTCGATGCTATTTATAGATGGATGTCAAGGAAGTCTTGTTTATCATTTTCTTGTCTCGATTGGAGGGTGATACCCCTTCTTAGCAATCTTCGCTATCCATAACCACACCTAAGGAAGTCTTGTGATAGTCTATGGAGATAGATAGCCGTTTGTGGCATGGTGAGGGTGATAGTTTTGGTTGACCTAGAAAAAGAGGGAGGAAATACCCTTTCTTATGTCTTTGTGGGAGAAAGCGTGGAAGAAGAAAAAAGGAAAAGCAGGAGAAGAAAGGGATGGGTCGTGGGTGAGGGTAGGAGTATGGTTAATTATTTTAATTTTTATTATTAATAGTGGGGACGAGATTTTTCGACCGACCGAACCGAACCCTGAACCGGCAATAACACATTTACAATGATCTTCAAATACCCGAGTGACCCGATTGACCCGACCGAGTCGGACCAACCCGAATAGGTGAAAAAATCGGGACCATTTTTTCTGACAGACGATCGGCACGGTCAAATCGGAAATTCCAAAAAGTATGTGAAACCCGATTTCAACCGAATCTCTGAATCTGATCAGACCGAATCTCGCATCGGACCAGATAAGGAAAAAAAATCACCTAATTTACAAAAAGCGTGAAACCCGCCGGGAAAAATCCGCCTGACTGATCAGATCACTAATTTATGCTCGGATCACTAATGTAGGATCGATGACGGATTGGTACGACCGTAATCGTGCTCATCCCTAATTAATAGTGTATTAAATGTACCTTGTGTTTTGTCGTGTCCTAGTGCAATCGTAATTTCCCGATATTCGTAAATTACGAAAGATATATTTTTGGAAACTTTTTCGTAAGCGTACTAATATGGTATCGTTATTACGTAGAAGTTTGATTATATCTGTTTTTTGTTACTAAGTCGGTGTCGGTATGCATGTGGTGTCATGTTTTTTTCCAAATTTCCGAGATAACCTCTCGTTTTTGTTTGTAAATCATCAGTGAGTGTTAAAAAAAAGTGATAATTTCACTTATTTCAATATCAGTTATCAGTTCTGTGAGTCGGTGCGTTCTGCATTGTGCGAGATAACTTCCAAAATAACTGTTTAAACTCATGTATGTTTAAAATAAAAAATCAGGAAATAATAAACTCATATTTATTATTAAAATAATCAGTGGAAAATTCTCATGTGTCACAGTTTGCCAGCTAACCACAATCTTTTGATAGACTTCAGTAGTAAGAGAGGAACAAATCAATCTGTATAACTCACTAGAAGACTGCAACCTTGATAAAGCATTAGTTGTAACATTTTCCACCCCCTTTCTGTATTGGATCTCATAGTCAAACCCCATTAGTTTTTGAATCCATTTCAACTGAGTAGAAGTAGACATCCTTTGATCCAATAGATACTTAAGGGTAAAATGGTCTGTTTTGATTTTAAAATGTTTGTCCAATAGATAACCTCTCCATTTCTCCAAAGCATAGACAATAGCCAAAAATTCCTTCTCATATGTGGACATAAGCTTGTGTTTGGTAGAAAGTGTTTTGCTAAGGAAGGCTATTGGATGACCTTCTTGTAGCAATATCGCACCCAATCCAACACCACTAGCATCTGTTTCCAGGGTGAGTTCTTTAGTAAAATTTGGTAACCTTAGAACTGGAGCACTTACCATAGCATGTTTAAGCCTTTCAAAAGCCAAATGTGCCTCTGCAGACCATTCAAAACTATTCTTCTTAAGTAGTTGAGTCAGTGGTCTGCTAATGTAACACCCCCAAAAATATCGCAGCGGAAGATTGTGTCATTGGGGTGCTACTTCATAATACACAGTACAAGTTATAGAAAACGACATCTAAATGAGACGTTTTGAAAAGTTACCATTCGATTAATGAAATCGAGTTACAAACAATGCGGTCCCAAAGTATAATATATAAATGTTTCAATGGTAAATACGAATGTATAAAGTCTTCAAAACATGTCGTATGACTCTATGCTTCAAACTCTAGCTATCGCCTTAAGACCGAGATAAACATGCTAAAAAGTGTCAACACAAAGGTTGGTGAGTTCATAGAGTTTGTTTAACATGTAAAGCCTTTAAAGAATGTTCACACAAGAAAGGCATTGTAATCCACTCGCCCAAGTTCCGCCCATACAAAACTTGCAACCGTGTGTTTACAACCCATCGCTAAAATATAATACATTTTATAGTCACACACATACAACATAATAGTTCTCATTATTGCACTTGGGGACCGCCCCGTGTATGTTGGGAGACTTATCATCGACTTATCAAGTTTACTAGTGGATCGCTCCGCATAAAGGAGACTTACCATCGACTTATCATGCTAACGAGGGACCGCCCGAGTGTATGTTGGGAGACTTACCATCGACTTATCAAGTTTACTATTGACCGCTCCGAACAAGGGAGACTTACCATCGTCTTAAGTATAACACAATCAAGTATAACGCAATCAAGTATAACGCAATCAAGTATAATGCAATCCAAGATAACATAATCAAGTATAAGGCAATCAAGTATAATGCTTTGAGTATTTGTAAAAGTATAAAACAAATGTTTGAGCATGTATCTCCCCCAAAAGTAATTCAAACGAGTATAAAAACGGGGCTAAGAACTCACCTTAAAATGATATCACAACGATAACTGAGTCGATGGATAAGCTCGAAGTCTCTACATATAACCTAGAATATGATGTCAACTCTTAGGTTCGAATAATGCCTAAGAAAACATGAACGAGCCTATATATGCCATTATATTGATCATGACGTAGTATTTGTATGTTTGTTTATAGAAATGGTTTTAGTTTGCATATCTCGTACTACCGCTCGGGCCATCACAATTCAGAGGTCATGCAAGAACGTCGAGGAGCTAGGACACTTTAATTCAGAACCAAAGAACCCGTCGATCCGTTTACCCAAATGAACCCCTCACATGAAGTTCCCTAGTGTTGTAGTGCTCAATACGTAAAACATGTATTTTGATTATTTGATTATATGCTAAATTAAGAGTTTATAAATACAATAAATAAACTAACAAAGTTTATAAGTATAAGTTTGAGTTTTATAAATACTTACCTTAAAATAGAATGCATGAGTATTATGGAAAAATAAAATATTAACTGAGCTTCGACGTAGAATTTGCGCCTTCGAAAACCCACGACTATTAGAAGATTATAACAACGCCTTCTTGAGAACCCAAGAAGAAAAGAAGATTATAACGACGCCTTTTGGAGACTTGAAGATATTTGAAGATTATAACGACTCTTTCTTGAAAACTTCCAAGAACGAAGATCAAACGCTAGTTTTCTTCAAGAACACATGAATGTTCTTCGTAATCTATAATAAATGCCTTAGGGTTTAGGACTTTAGATGATAAGAAAGGGTGGTGCAAGAATAAATGAAGTGATTATGCTTGGTATTTATAGGCTAGTAGTTTTGGTTAACTATATATTGGGTTAAAACTAACCATGGTTAAATTTACACATGTAAATGATCTAAAGGAAGTATGCTTAGGATTTTGACACCAAGGTGATGACTCCCCCTAAATTTCGCTCATGATAAGATAGGATGACTTTGGTGGATAGTTTTGGTATTATCTTGGTTACGGAGCGAGTTTTGGTTCCGTTAAATGCTAATCAAGCCATAAAATATAAAACCGGTATCGTAAAAATATGAAACTTGCAGAATGATGAAACTCATCATTATACTCCATCTAAAAATATAAAATGGGTGATAAGTCTTATTGGTGCAAAAACGCCGCTCGCGTAATTGCAGCTTATCGAAAATAACGAAATTTCGTGAAACGACCGTGAATTTATTTAGAGTAGACTAAAATTAGTCTAAAAGTGATATGAGATGTCAAACTTTGGTTTTCTTCAGACGCTGGATAACTTAATGTTATTCGTGAAGTTTAAAATTACGCGATTTAATAAAAAGGTAGAACGCATAAGGTCAATTTCTTTATAGTCAAAGGAGGAGGGAATATGTTTGACTTTTCCAAAATGTAAAAGTTTCTAAAAATCTTAGGAAATACAAAGCAGAATCGTTAAGTCCGGATGTAAGTAGAATTGTTTAAAACGTAAGTTTAGTTTCGATCACTACCGGGCTTATTTGGTAACATAAAATAAATCTTAAAAATTCTCAAATTCGTCATGAGTGATAAAAATTAATCTAATGCGGGAAAATTGTCGAGGTTTTATATGCTGGATGTTTAAACGGTGAACCATCCAAAACGAAACTTTAAAACGGTGTTTTCTTAATAACTTTTATGAAAATGATCTAACGATTGTCGAACTCTCGTGTCATTACTAAAATAGTTTATCCTACGAGAATGTGAAATAAAATTTTACGGTATGAATAGTGAAAAGTGAATAGTAACAGTGAATAGTAAAAATGAATAGTGACCCGAAAATGCGAATTGTTACAGCTAATACTAGCATAACCTTGAATAAACCTTATGTAGTATCTTGTCAACCCTAGAAAACCCCTCAATTGCTTCACATTAGTGGGTACTGGCCACTGAGACATTGCTTCAACCTTATCTGGCTCAGTAACAACCCCCAACGCAGAAATCACATGGCCCAAATATTCCACCTTATTAGTACATAACACCATTTATTTTTCTTTGCATACAGCTAGTTCTGTCTCATTACTTCCAACACCATCCTTACATGTTGTTCATGATCTTCAACTGTTTGGCTGTAAATGAGAATATCATCAAAGAATACTAACACAAATTTCCTTGGAAACTTTCTGAAGAATTCATTCATTAGGGACTGAAAGGTTGATGGAGCATTGCTCAACCCAAATGGCATGACCAAGAATTCATAATGGCCTTCATGGGTTCTAAATGCAGTCTTTGCTATGTCCTCTTCATGCATCCTTATCTGATGGTATCCAGACCTCAGATCCAACTTAGTAAACAATTGTGACCCATGTAATTCATCAATCAGTTAATCTATCATGGGAATAGGAAATTTATCTTTAATTGTATGCTTATTGAGTTGTTTGTAGTCTTTACACATTCTCCATGAACTGTCTTTCTTTTTTACCATGATAATAGGAGATGAAAATGGACTGTTACTCCTCTTAGTGACACCAACATCCAATAGTTATGTCACCATCTTTTCTATTGCATCCTTTTGGGCGGGTGGGTGTTTAATATTAACTGTTTGAGCTCCTGCCACCAAAGGTATTTTGTGGCCATGGTCCCTCTTAGGTGGTTATTCAATAGGAATAGCAAACACGTCATCATAGTCTTCTACCACATGTTGCTAGAGCAGGGTGAATGGGCTTGGGTGTGGCTTCAATTTGCATACATGTAGCTGCAGAGTTTGGAAACACACACAGAGCCATAGAGTGTAATTATGCTTGCCTTACAGTCTTATCAGATACCTTTGCTTTCAATCAGTCCACATTTGGTTTGTGAGTTCCCCTTAACAACACCTTTTTATCATTGTACTTGAATATCATCCTTAACTCCTGAAAGTTGACCCTTATTTCTCCTAATGTAGATAGTCATTGGATTCCAAGTACCATGTGATATCCTCCCAAAGGTAGCAACATAACATCGGTAGTGAAAGGAATGGTGCCAAAATGCCATTTAAACCCCTTACACTCTGCATCATTAACTAGCTTATTACCATCTACAATTGTCATTGGCAAAGGACATGTACTTCTAATGGAACATCCTAATTGTTTGGCCATATATTTGTCTAAAAAGTTGTGTGTTGATCCACAATCAATGAAAATGTGAAGTGTATGTTTGCCAACTGTTCCAGTGACTCTCATGGTTTGAAAGTGAGTAGTACCAGTTAGAGCATTCAAGGATATCAATGGCTCTGTATGCAAGTCTATCAAATTTTCTTCCATAGTTCCATCTATCTCCAAGAAGGAAACACCCTCATTCTCCAAATCAGGGACAAGCACTAGAGAGTACAATTGCCACTACATTTGTGTCCTAGAACATATTTCTGATCATAATAAAAGCATATATTGTTGGCTCTCTTCTCTACATACTCCTTCCGTGTCAACCTCTTACTGTTACTAGCAGATGGGGTGTTTGGTTTTGTAGTCACAATGCTACTAGTAGTGTTAGGATTTGGAAACAAGGGTTTGTTAAAAGAACTATTAGTAACCTGATTGTATCTCTGAGTACTAGGAACAAAAGCACTCCTACTTTTCTTCTTAACTGCATTCAAGGTGGCTTCTTGCAAGTTTGTCAAACAATATGCATCTGCTAGTGTTTTAGGTTTGAACATTCTAACACCCATTTCAATTTCGTAGTAATACCACCCATAAAAAGACTAACAACATGTTCTTCACTTATCTCTACCCTACTCAAGAGATTATCAAATGCATCCTCATAGTCTTTAGCAGTGGTCTCATATTTCAAAAAATTTAATTCAGACATAGGATCATCATAAACATTGCCAAATCTAGTCATAATAACTTGTTTATACACCCTCAACCAACATTATGACCATGGATTCTCACATACTGACTATGCCATAACAGAGTTTTTTCATAAAGATGAATGGAAATAAGTGTTACCTTTTCCTCATCTAGAGTTTGTTCCAACAAGAAATACTGTTCACATATGAATAACCAAACCTTCACATCATCCTCTGTGAACCTTGGAAATTCCAGTTTTGCCATTCTGCTATGATTCAATTGGGGACCCCTATTTCCCATTTGTTGATTTTGAAGACTTAGTGTAGTGATGCTGGCAACAATTGCTTGTATTGATCTTTGCATTGGAGTCAAAGAACTCTCCACCATACTAGTAACTGTTTCCGTGAGAAATCTCCTTGTTTCTTCATCAAGAACCATTGAAGACCCATGAGAGGACTCAATGTGTGCAGTTCTTTTTGCGGGCGCCATGGTTAAGGCCTTGAAGTAGTATTTCTTGAAATTTGTGAATTCTTGTTATCAGTTATTCTCCCTTCTTCTTATATTGGACAATAACCGACAACTTAACCGTTCTTGGCCTACCTCAAATCAAACCAAACTGATCATCCATCCAAGAACTGAGGATTTAAGCACCAATGCATTGTTCTTGTGATCGCGAAGTTTACTTGACAATAGGTCTTGTTTCTGACGGATAACACACCACGAATCAATGTACCAATGTAGTACTATTGAACTCGAATAAGAGTACCAGTGTAGTACTCTTGATTTCTTTAATTTCTTGATCAGAAAATAACAGTTTCGCCGGAATTAAGCTGGAGAAGGTGATCGGTTTTAATGGAAGTTTGTTACTGGTAGGTTGTTATGAAGATAAAGAGCCAGAAAAGTGCTCTAATACCACTTGTTATGCACCAATAGGGATCAATTAAGATCCTTTAAAAGATTACAAAAAGTTGAGCAATCAAGAAGTAGAAATAGGTTTCCAAAACTGATTTGTATAAACAAAGTGTAATTTGTTACAAGAGTAAACTGGAATGATTACAGAGAAGAAGGATTACAAGTTCTAGTCTAACTGCTAATGAAAATTGTAACAACTATTTAAAAATCAGGCGGGAACTGCTGTTAGGTTCAGTTGAGGAGAGTGTCACGTGCACCTCACGTGCCTAGTCTAGGACTATACACGTGCCCCTCACATGCCATCAACTTATCTAACAACTGATTCTTATTAGCACTTATCAATCCATCTCTCTCAAATTGATCTTGTCCTCAAGATCAAATTCTGAAAGAGGGAAATTTCTTTTGAATTTCTTCAATGGGTTCCCAAGTTGCATCCTCTTTGGACCCATTTGACCATTGCACTAGTATAAACACATGTAGTATTGCCCTTTTTAGCCAACCTTCTATCCAATATAGCCACAGGCTCCACCAACATAACTCCAATACCAACACAGGCTGGCAAATCTCCTCCTTGAGCCACTGTACCTCTGCACTTCTTTAGCTATGAAATGTTGGAAACATTATGAATTTGAGCTGAAGCAGGTAACCTTAGCCTATAAGCTACCGTGCAATGCTAATATTTGTAAAAGATCTTTATTTTTCATAAACACACCTCTCCAAACAAGTTGTGTTTATATTGTTTAGATTTTTAAATTGCACCTGATCAATTTTTTAATCTAGCAAGATTAGTATGTTGACTAAGACATCGTCGAACTGTAAAACAGTTGATAGGTAAAACATTGATACGTACTCACAAAATTGTTTACGAGGTTAATACATATTCATTAGATATGTTAATATCTAATGGAGGTCTTGCAATAGACAACTTATGTGGAAGGGGGTTTTCAAGCAATGTGTTTTCTATTGGGAACACAATTGCTTGGCCCATTGGGTAGTTTCATTTCTTTCCTAACATAACTTGTTTTCCGAAAGTGTGATTTTGTGTGAATCTAGATACAATAATAAAATAGGCACACGTTGTGTTCGAGTAGGGTAGAAATGAGTCTAATCGAGATTGAGCGTGCAAAAGCTTGAGCTTGGCGTGATATATTTAACAGTAACTTTACGAATGAAGATTTTTAGTTGGAATAACTTTAAACAATTATCTCTTACAATGAGCGAAAAAATGACTTGTAATAATGTAATTATTTTTGTCCATTTTGAGTAACATTTTGTGACTATTAATGGTACAGTAGTGGCATCGAGTTGGAAACGATGAATATATAAATCCAATAAGGCAAGGTATAAAGGCAAATATTCGTTAGAAGTGTTGCAAAAAATTAAAAAGAAATAAAAATTTCTTAAAATTTCTCAAAACATTTCATAAGATACGGGATGTTGATGGATAAAAAGTTGTGTAAAAACCTTTTATAAAAGTGTATAGTTTTTATGCAAAAAAGATTGTGAAAAAACTTTTCGCATTAAAATTTTGTAAATCAACATTTTGTGCATTAAGAATTCGTTTGTGCATTCAACTTATTTTTAGCATCTGCTTTAAAATTTCATCGAGCATAATATATTAAAAAGAAAAAAAAATTGTGCATCAAAATTTATTTATGTTTGCATAAAAAGTTGTTTTTTCGCATTAAAAAACGTATAGGAAATCAGTATTAGAAAAACTTTTATCACAACCTTTTTATGCATCAACGTACTCTATTTCGCTGAGATTTTTGTTAAAGCATTTGTAGACTTCTCACCTAATTTTGACTTTTTATTTGATCTTCCCTCAAATACGATAAATATTAAAATTTAGTTTATAACCACAAGTTCATAAAGAGCTTTCAACGTTAAATGACTAATCTCTCAAAACCGAAAAGACTGCCACAGTGACAACATATTGTTGTAATTAGTTTTCTACTAATGAAGTTGTAATCAGTTGAACACACTTGTAACTTGCTATTTATAAATATACAAAAAACAGGTACACATACATAAAATCACAAAAAAAAGGTACACATACATATATAAAGTATATAACATTACACATGGACCTAAACATATAGTACATCACTTAACTTATACACATAAAAATAACAAAAGATATAGTATTATTCTTTTTTCTCACATAATTCAAACATGCATCAATGCATAATTCAAACATGCGTCAATGGGTTCAAAATATATGCAGACATAGTATAAGTCCAAACGATACAGCTAGATAACCACCCATCACACAGACAAAGACAGCTACATGGCAATATTCATTTTCAAAATACTGCCAACACGAAGCATCATTCAAGATTTCTAGGATTTTTATCCAATTTTAATTTTGAAGACACAAATTGGGTGACATCCCAACATCTAACATTAACTTCATTAAAATGTCGAGTTCCAAAAAGTTGACTACAATCCACCCTAATCTCATACTGGAAAATTGCCGAACACCGTGTAAATACGTTTTTCGGGCAGAAATCAAGGTTAAATATACAACATACAAGTTTGTACCTTCATTGAAATCTAGAGATCTAAGATAACCGCAAAATATTACAAGAATGGGATCATCACCTTGACAAACAAAACTAAAGCCATGGCTAGGGAGAGAGTGGATAATGGGTTCGCCAATGTGCAAGCACCTGAGACGCTGCCACTAGGGCCATTTGCAGATGGAGGGAACGCTATGCTTGAGCCAGTTGATGGAACCACTGACCCTGGAAGACCACCGATTGGTGCACCACCAAGTTGGAAAGGTGATGGAGCTGGAGCAAAGCCCATCTCAGGGCTCACCACGGTAGGTGGTGGTGTTAGTGGTGGAACCTGCTGTGGGCCTGAAACACATTTAGCAATCCAAAACACATCAGTTTCATACTGCTTATTATACATAATAGCCAACATCAAAATCAATAATTATGTCATTATAAAGTATATTCAAATGATTTAACTTAAATTGTACAATATCAGTAGCATCTTAAATCACTTAAAAGTTCAAGATCATGTCACCTGGGCATCGTGGTTGAAGAGAACTCGACAACCTGCAGAGTAAAGATTCATAGCAAAGTGAGGCCATCAGAAAGAATTATGTCATTACCCATTTAACTAATCAAGAATTGCATTCCTTAACTCACATAGTTCTGGGAAAATGTTTAACTATATGCATATTGCGTAAGATATCATTTCTGTTACGACAGATTAAGGGATCTTTGACTTCATATTTTTCTTTTTCATAATAACAATTAGCGGGTATGGAAACTTATAACAAAGTTTTGCAATGAAATTTTCGTGAGTCTAAAAATCGAAAGTATAGAAAATTACGTAGTTATTATTGTTCCGTTGACAAAGCCACCATAACCACAAGATGTCACATTGCATCCGGCACTACTCTGCTGAACTGTAACATTTCCGAGCATGAGGTTACTGCCTTTGCATTGCATGCTTGAACAAGAAACTGATAATGAAGCTGGTTGACAATATAACCTGCACCAAACAAAATGGAGATATCAAGAATATATATAAATGTTTGAGAAAAACATCATCATAAAAGGCACGGATAGTAAGTGTTCTTATTACAACCTGCTCCCTGGTGTGCAACTACATTCCACACAATGACCTGCGGTGATAGCATAGCCTCCATTGGGTACAGATAATCCATTGTCCGACGCGTATCTTGGGAAGTTTGAGGCACAAGCTGAAAATAACCCAAAACAAACAATCTTTAGAGAAGTACCGAATCATGATCACGGAAGCTATAGTTTCACAAAGTAACGAAAATGTAAACATTCATGTTTTATAAATTATAAGTTGCTCTTTCCATACCAAAAAAAATCATAAATATCTATCCTGGTAAGTCTGGTAGTAGTTGCAATGTTCCCTTTTGGTCATTTTTTAAACTAGAATACTATTATCTCACTTTAGTCCTTAGGATTACCTTCATTCCATTAAAAGCTATTCATGACATCTGGAAGCCATATGTTGCAATAGTGAATATGAAGGAGTAATTCATTCAATACTAAAATCTTTGTTTCTTTCATAAACAAAGCCATTGTGTCACAACAACTTAAAACAAGGTTGCTTAGAAAAAGGCTAATTTAAACAATGCTCTAAAAAACGTCAATCATCTTACAAATCGCAATTTAAAATTTCATATCAGTTTGTAGTTTGTACCCCCTTGTATAAGGGAGAATATCATAAAATAAATAAGATAGGCTCAACCGCAAAATGGAACATATATTCAAAGAAAGCCGATCCAAATCTCAAACGAAATGTAAAATACTATAAAAAGTTGTAGCTTTAGACCCACAAACATCACTCTAAAGTTAAAACCAGCCTGAAACCATTCAAGTAAAAGAGAAAAAAGGGCTTCTTTTTTCAAAAAAGACACAATTTTCATGATTAGTATTCCCACTTATGTAGCTCTATAAAACAAACATCACTTTTCCTAAAACCGCACAAACTTTACTCCCTCCAGTAATTCAATTCAATATAAGGCAATTTCCAATTTTGACCAAACATTCACGCTAAATTTACCTCTTAACCACTGCCATTTTACACCAATCAATTTAAAGCGTTCTTTTTTAGTCCTGTATATTCCTTATTTTGTGGTATCTTTGGCATGATATTTATATTCTTAATAAGTCAAAACACCCTCAAACTAAAACAATATATGTCATGAAAAAGAATGATAATACACTTGGCTGGCTGGCTGGCTCGTTGTCTGTCAGGGAGTTCGGGCATGCTCTTTGCAATTGCGTATTGCACTATATAATAATCAGTTTTGGATAAACAAGATCCTAAAACGTGGGATAGGTAATTTTATTTACACTTATCTCAATTAAAGGTTCTCATGCCAAATGTTACGTTTTTTAACCTAATAGTATCCAATTACTCAACATTAGTTGTCGGACATCAAGAATCAGATAATTCACATGTACAAACATGCCTTTAACCAACCATTACGCTTCTAAAGATAGCAAAAAAAAGGAACATGGTAATTAAGACTCTTACAGAAATGGACAAAGCTATTTTTGTGCATTTTGCCCACTACACTGCTATTTATTAACCATAATAGTGACCTCACTATATGCTCCATTTGAGCCATCATGGTGCATTGAAAATTATTGCTTCTTTAAAGATATAAGCTGCGATATACAAAATATAAACCTCATTTAGAAGCTTTCATTAACTATACCTTAGAAAAATAACCTTGGACCTTCTACAAACTATAATACCCTTTCACCACTGCTTCACAATAATCACCCTTTCATTATATACTCATTTTACATTTTTCAGCTCCAATGTCCAAATACAAGTACCTAAATCCTCGAAACATACCCGAACTACAGCCATTTCACAATTTCACCTACAAACAACTAACTTTGCCAAAATAAACGCTAAATTACATCTCCAATAGTTCGCTACAACGTCTAACAAGAACCATCTAATCACACACTTAATTACTTACTTCTTTTGTTTTTTAGCTACAACGTCCTACAACTAGCAGCCAAACATACCCTAAATCACTAATGCCGGTTAGACCGCGCACAATAGAGCCAAAAAGGCTTAACTTCCCCGGGTAACCTAAACAACGATCCTTCTTCGTTTACCGGTTTTGCCTTATTACCTAAATTACAAACAACTAAGTTTGTCAAAAAAAAAAAAACCCCAACAAACATGTCCAAAACAAACAAACACGCACTTAGTTATACATTTACGTTATTTACGTCATTTCACACTTTTCCGACAACTAGCAACTAAATTATACAAACATACATTAAAATACCATAAACAAAGTCCTAAATCAACAAATCCAAAAAAAACTACCTGACAAAGGAACAGCCAAAATATCACCATCTTCAATCGCCGCATTGCCCAAGCTATTAACAGTCATAACATCCGTAACAGTCGTGTTATACCTAGCCGCAATCCCAGCCAACGTATCCACATCCCTCACCACATACGACAAATAAACCGCAGGCAAATTATTATCAGTCCCATTAAAACAAGTACACGGTAACGGCACCTTCAAATCCATTCCAACATCCAACACACCACCCTCCTCCACATCATTCACCTCCCTTATCTGATCAGACGAAACCAACCCTCCATACACACTATCCGCAATACTCGACAGAGTATCAGACGGCCTGGTCTTATAATGCGTGTTGACGGCCTTGCGTATCCCGTCAGCACACGAACAGATAACCGGGATTTTAACGTATAGCTGGGATGGGAGGATGTGGGATGTGACGTCAGGTGATGACGTCATGTCTATTGAGTTGATTGCGAGGAGATTGTATGGGTCGATTTGGAATAAGGAAGCGAGTTCCGAGACTTTGAGATCGGTGTAGAGTGTGTAGCCGAGGAGTGAGGTGCATGTGTCTGTTGTTGAGCATGGTTCGATTGTTGATTTGGATGTTACGGTGGTTATGAGAATGAGAATGACTGTTACGGTGGTTATGTGATGGAGCATTTTTGTTTAATTTTGGGGTGGGATTAGGGTTTGTGTTAAGTTGTGTGTGTGAAAAGTTGCAGAGTGTGTAAGAAAGAGTGTGAGTGTGGGTTTTGATAAAGATGAGTGTGTTTGTGATGTTTTTGTGGGTTTAGAATAAGGTATAAGTGTTGATGCATGTGTTGTAAGTGTTTGGAGAAGTGTTGCTGTGGGTTTAGTTTTTGATGTTCTGGAAAGGTAAAGGTGTGTCAATTGGTTTCTAGTTTGTTGGTCCAAAATTTTCAAATTGGGTCAAATTATTGTATTGTATTGTCGTGTCTTTGTATTTTGAATATACTGGTTTTTCTAAATACGGTTTACATACGCAAAAAAATTAGGTTTGACGAGTAATTATACCTCGATACCTATTTTTAGGGTAAATTGCAAATGTCATCTTTAATATTTGTTAAAATTGCAAATAACATGTCGAGAGGAAAAAAAAATTGCAAATTAATCACCGAGAGTTAAAGTTGCGTGCAAAATAGCTAACGAGCGTTAATACTCTCGTTAAGTGAACTAAGCCATTGGGTAAAATCATAATTTCACTATTCCGGATAAGTGGACTCACCTGACTAACTTGTGTTCCCAGTGAACGACTTTATTTCAATGGCTAAATTTGCAATTGACGGCTTAAGTTCCTCAACACACCTCCTATTTAGTCAAACTCATTTATCATAATCGGCTTAGTCCAGTTAACGGGAAAACTAACGCTCGTTAGCTCTCAGTGGCGATTTTGCACTGAACTCGGTGGCTAATTTGCAATTTTTCTCTTGGTGTGTTATTTGCAATTTTGACAAACATTAAGGACGAAATTTGCAATTTACCCACGTTTTTAACTTGTATGATTCTTTAGAAGGGTGTGTCTAGCGACAAGCATATAAGAACATTTGTGCGCAACTAGCATTTAGCATTATTGATACAAAGCTCGTTTGTAATGAAGCAGTTAGCATTATAAAATTATAAAAATGGATATGTTATTGGTACTTTTGGCCTACCAGAAAAGTTCTAAAAAATACAAAAGATTTCTTTTTGTCCCTCTGTTTACAGTACAACACTGTTTTTTATCAGTTTTAATTCTCAATTTGTTGTCAGTTTAATAGTTTTGACGGGTTAAAGTTTATATTTTTTTATTCCGCACTTTCCGTTTCACAGTTTTAGGATATAAACAAAACTATAAAAATCAAAAATAAATAAATAAAAAAATTGAAAAAAAAATAGGAAGGGTTGTCATTTGAAAAAAAAAAAAAAAAAAAAAAAAAAAAAAAGTGGTACTTATAACTTTACCCTTACAAAAATGCTAGTTTACAAATTACTTAAAAGCGTTTATTTTACACATTATTATTATAGTTATTTTACTTAAGAGCAGTTGCATTTAAAAGCAATATAATTTACAAATTACTTAAATGCCTTCATGCGAAAGTAAATCTACTTATTTAGAGAGTTTTTATTTAAATATGTATATCTTTTTACGTAATTTTACACATTATTATTATAACTACACCTACTCTATCAAACACTTTTATATAATAAATTGTTACTGCTTACTGCTACAACTTTTGCTAACTAAACACAACCGAAATATTACGGAATAATAGATTTCAAAACAAATGATGACATATTTGACAAAATTATTTCTTTTGGCTTTATCAAAAAGGTTTGCGCTAAAAATATAAACATCCGAATGCATATGAGCTTGTTTTCCAATACGATCTCAAACCACAACCCTAGGTTACAGATTTGGTAACGGTCTAAAACAAGTTTCTTATACTAACTAAAACAAGTTTTCTTTTTTTAAAGACAATAATACTAATACATAGAAAGGATTATACCAGTACTGTATAAAGTTTGCAATTCAAAATTAAATATGCTAGAGGAAAGGTCGTTCTAAGAATTAAAAATAAATAAATAAATGCTAAAAGAAAGATATCAATTAAAAGAAAGATATCAAGATGGGCAAGGTATTTAATAAGGATTCCAATAAAAAAAAATTGTTGGTGGCATATTTTAGACATAAAAAGAGAACAAAAATTGTGTGTACGTCACGAAAAACGAGTCGTATCAACTTTGATCAACCACATGTTACTTGTAACTTTAATTTTGTACCGTTCAAATACAAATACAAAAGAAGAACATCTTGTAATTATTTTTTTTTAAAGCAAAACATCTTGTAATTATAATTAAGTATATGCGAACTTTTATTTTATTTTATTTTTCTTTAATTTTTTAGAAATGCAATTTTAATTATCTCATAACATCTACACCATAAATTTATTTTACATGTTATAAGCAGAACTTCAACCCACAACTATTTGGTTGGGAGCTTCTCACACAACATTTAGTAACATTGAAACACAAGTCATTTGTTCAAGCATATGTGAATTAGCAATGTAAAACAAATAATCCGTATAAGAAAGGTTCTATAAATGCCACAACCTATACAACGAGTTGAGATCCATGTATAACTTCATATTCATTATAGAACTAATTGATTAATCATACCATCCATTTTTTTTATTTAAATCATATTCCACATTTTTTAAAACAACATATCTCGCAAACCAGAATTTTTAAGGTGAAAAATACATTATCATGTGAGAATTAAATTATCTTTCATAGATAGATACGCGTTGTTATATAATTTCGACAAACATTTTTTTTCAAAATTCCGTCCGAAAAATCATATATGATTTTTACGAATCATATATGATTTTAAAATCATGTATGATTCGATTTTTACGAATCATATATGATTTTTACAATCATATATGATTCTCAAAATCATATGTGATTCAGAAAATCGAATCATATATGATTTTCACAAATCATATATGATTTTTGACCCGAAATTTTGAAAAAAAAATTGTTAAAATATATAGTAGTGCGTATATCATAGAAAGATAATTTAATTCTCGTCACGATAGTATAATTTTTATCGCGTAACGATTAACGGTTTGCGAGATATTTAATTTTTAAAAAAGGTGAGAGTTTATCATAATAAAAATAAATATGGCTATTATTGGTTGATTGGATCTATGGTAAATTTTGATTCTATATTGAACTTTTGCACCTGTACAACCATGTCAGCCATTCTGCCGAGTAAAAAACAACTCGAAGTTGTTTAGTCAAAATGTCATTAAATTTGAAGTTTGACACATATCAAAAGTTTTTATAAGACCCTAATAGTAACACATAATGATATTATAAAACCTCTTCCTAGTTCAAGTCTTGAACTATATAGAATGTTGCGTAAAAGTATCAAGTATATGAGGATCGATAGATGATTGTTTGAGGAGATTAAATGGGCTATCCATTCGAGAGTTAAGAGTTAAATGCCTATATAAAAAGGGGAACTTCACTTATAGCCAAATTGTACCAAATTTGTGTAAAAAAAATAAAAATTCCATTAATCAATCACATAAATTCATAAAGTAGGTAAAAGTGAGGATTCCACATATTTCAAAGAGAATACGTAGAGTTTATGCATTGACAGAACTAGGGGTTCTAGCACAGGGTCGTACCACTGATTTGGGTGGCTCGGTGCGAAATTACAAATAAGGCCTCGTAGATCACGAAACGCTAAACTATTACGAAAAATAAATAGTTCATTGATATTACGCAAATTGTTTCATATCCAATCCAAGTTTTTCACTCTTATTAATATGTATGGTGTGGGGCTTTATTGGATATTTTTTATAGTACCCCAGGAGTGAATGGCGTTAGTGATATATTTTTCTTGGCGCTGGCGTTTAGTGGCAGACCTACACTCCATGTTACTCCGCGGGCAAAAGGTTTTAAGGAGACAAAGAGGCAAGACTAACAAGTTAACCCAACAAGAAATGTCCCCAGGTGTGCAGATCACCTTATCAAGAGCTCCTTTCAATACACGAGAGAATCCCAGACGACACTTGGAGGGGATAGATTTGACAGTATGCAACCCTTTAGAAAGTAAGGTGTCAAGTAGGTGTAGGTCAAAACCATAATGCTCCGCCAAAATCTGGTCTTCAACACAAGCAATAGAAGAAGGAACGTGCGGTTTAACGAGATCGAACAAAATGAATCTAACAACACCATCACCGCAATCAGGAGGGGACACAAAGTCAGAACCGTGCCTGCACTTAGAACGGAGGGTATGTGTCTTAAAACAAACCCCACATAGCCAGAGACCCATTCGTTTTAAAGTAACTTCGGATGCCTCAAAAACGACAAGGTTAGTAGCCAGAGAATGTTTTGTGGTAGCTATCGCGTCCTTATTAAAATGACGATCACGAAGATGAGTGATCAACGAAGTTTTGGTGAGCCCATTGCCACTACCATCCTGACATCCACTTAACCCAATGAAAGGACAATGAAAACGCACAATAGCCATAAAAAAACAAAATCAAAGCACCAGAGGTCGAACCACACAACCGAAGTCAAAATCTTTTTTTTTTTTCTTTTTCTTTTTTTTTAAAAAGCCGCTAAGATAAAGTGATCCAAACCATTCATCTTGAAAAGATGCATTTTTTTTAACCACAACGCAACACACTTACAAAAGGAAAACAACAAACCGCTTCCTAGCAAGCAAAATATGTACAAAACAAAATGTGGGGCCCACAACTAAAACTAAGTCAAAACGCATCATCCAAATAAGTAAGATACTTTTGGGGCCACAGGAACAAATCGCATGTACCCATGCAGGAAACAGAACCTGACAAAACGCATACCT
Organism: Chrysanthemum lavandulifolium; assembly: GCA_022545495.1. Classification (NCBI taxonomy): domain Eukaryota; kingdom Viridiplantae; phylum Streptophyta; class Magnoliopsida; order Asterales; family Asteraceae; genus Chrysanthemum; species Chrysanthemum lavandulifolium. The sequence continues at coordinate 171,204,070 of CM040242.1, read as the reverse complement.
AGTCCCTTTCGAACAGTCACTATCAAGCCACCTAAAAAAACGAAAACCCACAGGATAAAGCGAAGCAAGATTGAACCAGAGTACCTTCAACCCAGAAACACACAACAGATAAAGATTTCCATAAACGAGACCAAGGGAAGGGAAGAAACGAGAGGAAGCAGATGAAACAAACCCAAAGAAAACTAAAAAAAACAAACATGGAGACAACCCAAGAATCAATCGAGGATGTTGATATAATGATGAGGAGACCCCAGTGAAGATCAAGGCAATCTCAAAGAGAAGACGAACTCAAGGAGAAGGCATCTCCAGAAATCGCCCACAGTGTAACTCATAGTTTTGTTATTATTATTATTATTATTATTATTATTATTATTATATACACACCATGCGTGTTTGGTTTAGTACTAACTTTCAACGTACAAAGACGAATTATTATTATTATTATTATTATTATTATTATTATTATTATTATTATTATTATTATTATTATTACTATTAATTGTATTATGTGTACCCGTACTTTATAAATTGTACTGTAAACGATACGTATCTCTGCGTAACATACTTTTTGGGTATCCGTAAACTATAAATTTTATATTTTCGGAGACGTTTTGACGAGCGAAATAATATAGTATAATTATTACTTTGTTTGTCCGAAATAGATTTTTAGTCAGTACTAATTCGTTGTCGGTTTGCGTGTGATGCCGAGATTTCTGAAAACACGAGATGACTTTTCGTTTTTGAGTTATAATAATTACAAAATAAATGAAATTTGCATTTTCTGATAAAATAACTAGTGGTACTATTAAAATAATAGTCTGAAAAATTGCGGGTTGTCACAAATAACGTTTAAAAATAATAATAATAAAAAAAAAAACATTTCACCAATAACGTGAGCCAGTCGAACAACTCAAACACCATTGGCGTGTGAATGGCGTGATGCTCGGTACCACAAATAACGCGCCATACACTTTTTAAACACCAATATCCATAAAGCTTAACTTCATATAAATCAAATAGGCATTTTAAACAACGGAAAAACATCGCTCATTAGAATATTTATTATCACAATTATATAACAAAAACATGATCGTTGGTTAAAAAGTTGAAATATGCGACATTAAATTTTTGACATTCGTTAATTTATTGTTACGAAAAACGTAATAGATCAAAAGACACGTTTCCCTGAAATTTTATTTCCATTCATAACAAACGAGTACCCTAAAGATAAACCAACATCAACTACCATAAAATATGAGTTCAATTGTGGCAACGTTTGGAGAAAAAAAAAGTTACTAATTTGACCGTGGTGGGACTGAAGGAATCCAAACTAGTTCCTAATAAGAGCAAAGGGTATGTTAATGCATCCATAGGTGTTAAACCTTAACTTCGCTGCATTAAGGTGCATTAACCACACCGTCCCTTGCGTTAAAGGTGCGTTAACGAGGGTGCGTTAACCCTTAACGTTAACGTTACATTCAAGTTACAAAAAAAAAAAAAAAAAAAAAAAAAAATCACTTCTACCCAAGTTAAGGGTGAGTTAAACACCGTCCCAAAAAAAAAAAAAAAAAGTTAAAATTGAATGAAACAATCACTTCTACGAGAAGTTAAGGCTAGTGAGTTAACCACACCGCGTCCCAAATTAAGCGACCAAGTTAAAATGAGTTAAAATTGAGTTATGAAAAGATTGTGTGTTTTGTTGAGTTGCAAAACATTGACGAATGTTAAGGCGATCGATTTCACCACGTAGTAACGATCGACTCCAATCGATCGCTTCTTCACCTCGATCGACCAACGATTCATTCAGGTGTGGCTAGCTTAAGGCTTAACTCATGGGCATGATACCGCTTGCTTTAAAAATGTTTTTTGCCATACATTTCGTCACCTAGGGATGATAGTTGTCAAATTTGACGAATCACAAGGATGATTTTTGCAGATTACTCTTTTTTTCTTATACTCCTTATGTCCTTAAATAAGTGTCCACTGTTGACTTTCAACTTTTTTTTTTTTTTTTTTTTTTTTTTTTTTTAACTTTGATCTTAAATTATTTTATTCGTGTTATGTAATACTTTATGCAAAATATATAAATACGAGGCACTTTATTTTGCATACTAAAAAATCCTTGCATACTAAGGGATAAATCCCCACCTTCCATCTAGTTTGATCTAATGGTGGTGATTAACCTAAGATTTAATATGTCTAAACCTAAATCCATGTTTTTTTCTTGTCTTTTTATTTTCTTTTTATCTTTATTATTTATTTGTCTTTTTCTTAAACACTTTTTAATTTTTTTTTTTTTTTTTTTTTTTTTTTCGCTTTTTTCCGCTTTTATCGTTTCGTTTGTTTTCATACGCTTTCTTACATTTTCGTCCGTTCTCTTACGTTTTTGTCCGTTTTCCTACTTTTTCGTCTGTTTTCATACTTTTCGTTCGTTTCTTACGTTTTCGTCTGTTTTCTTACGTTTTCGTCCGTTTTGTTACGTTTTCGTCAGTCTTGTTACGTTTTCGTCTGTTTTCTTACGTTTTTGTCCGTTTTCATACGTTTTCGTCCGTTTACATACGTTTTCTTCCGTGTTCTTACGCCGCCCGCTTTCAAACGTTTTCATCTGCTTTCTTACATTTTCGCCATTTACAAACGCTTTTGTACATTTCTTTACTTTTCGCTCGCTTTTCTTACGTTTTCATCCGCTTTCATATGTTTTCGTCCGTTTCTTACGTTTTACCGCTTTCTTACATTTTCGTCCGCTTTCCTATGTTTTCGTTCGCTTTCTTACGTTTCGTCCGCTTCTTACGTTTTGTCCATTTTAATACCGTTCGTCGCTTCCTTACGTTTTGTCCGCTTTAATCGCTTTCTCGGTTTTCATAGGTTTATATCGCGTTCGTCCAGGTTTTTTTACGCTTTCGTCCATTTTAGACGCCGTCATTTCGACGTTTCGTCCGCTTTCATACGTTTTGTCCCATTTCATCCGTTTTATCGTTTTCGTCCGTTTCACACGCTTTTTACATTTTCACACGTTTTATACGCTTTTCATTTGTTTTATACGTTTTGTCCGTTTTATCGCTTTCATCCATTTTTGCGGTTTGATACGCCGCGTCTATTTTCATACGTTTTCATGCTTATTATTAAACTTTATTATATTACATGTCTAATATCAATTGTGATATTTTATAAAAAAAAGTTAATGTCTAATATCACTTCCGATATTTCATAAAGAAACAACTACGTTTTTTAACCTTTAATAACACCTGAGATATTTGATTGCTCTGTATAATTTTATATATTATCACCTATGTGTTTTCTAATATTTTTATAATTTTCAGTTACAAGATAGATTTTGTGTCTTTCATCGCAATTGACAAGCGCTTATTTTTTTTAATGCAACCAATGTTATCTATCACATGTGATATTATACTCTTAGTAGAAATAAAAGTGTTAAAGTCTATTTAGGTGAATTCTTATTTTGTTCAAAGAAGTGCTAATTTAATGCAACTCTTGTTTGATTTTGAGAATATGTCAAGTCTCTATTTTCATAGTTTGCTTCCTTTTTATTCATTTTGATATTTTTAAGTGACACTTATTTATCTCTTGTGATGTAACACTGTAAGAAAGATGAAGAGTATTATACTCTTCATCATGTATGTGTCATCGGTTGTGATACTCAACTAAGAATATGAAATATTAAATTCATACCAAATGTGATAAGAATTTAGTAGTTTACCAAGTATATATGAAAGAAATGATAATAAACATCACTTATTATATTCTTGTGATGATTCTGCTCATTTTCTTATTTGTGTTTTGAAAATATTTAGGAAGATTTTGTGTTTTATGATAATATGAAATATTATAAAGGTGTTTAAGCGAAAACAAGAGATGTTATGAAACTTTTGTTAGACTTGTGGTGAATTTTTATTTAATGGATACATTGTGCGTGTTTGATAGGTTTATAGCGGGATTTAAAATGTATATGGTTGAATCAACAATTAAAGAAGTTTATTGTTGAAGAAAGACACATCTTTATAAACAAACCGAAAAAGCTCAAACACCGCGATATCGATATCACACATGATATCACATGTGATATCACTGGTGATATCACTGGTGATATCACAAGTGATATAAACTATGATATCACACATGCTATCACCGGTAATATCACACATGATATCACGTGTGATATCACAAGTGAGGTGATATCACCTGCGATATCATAGGTGTTTTAGCTTCCTCAATTTTTTTATAAAGGTGTGTGCTATCTTCAACCATAGCTTATTTAGTTCGCTGATTCAACCATAGATATTTTCAAATCCCGCTATAAAACCTATCGAAACATACACAATGTATCCATTAAATAGAAAAATCCACCACAAGTCTAACCAAAGTATCATAACATCTCTTGTTTTCAGTCGAACAATTTTTTTAATATTTCATAATATCATAAAACACAAAAATCTTCCTAAATATTTTCAAAACAAAGCCATCACATTCTCGGTTGAAGATCACAACTAATAACACATACATGATGAAGAATATAATACTTTTCATCTTCATTCTGATGTTATATCACAAGAGATAAATAAGTGTCACTTACAAATATCAAAATAAAACGTCTCAAAACGGACAAAAACGTATAAAATCAAATGAAAACGATAAAATGTGTGAAAACGGATAAAAATGACAAAACGGACAAAACGGACAAAAGCGTATAAAACGGATGAAACGATGAAACGGACGAAAACGATAAAACGAATGAACGTCGAAAGACGAAAACGTCTAAAATGGATGAAACCGTAAAACGGATGACAACGTATGAAAACGTCCGAAACGGACGAAAAAACATGAAAACCTAAAAAACAGACAAAAAGGTATGAAAATGGATGAAAATGGGCGAAAACGTAAGATAACAGCCGAAAACGTATGAAAGCGTAAAAACACGTCTGAAAACGTATGAAAAAATGGACGAAAACGAACAATAACGTAAGAAAATGGAAGAAAACAGACGAAAACGTATGAAAACGGACGTAAAAGGGCGAAAACGTATAAAAACGGACGAAAACGTATAAAAACGAACGAAAATGTCTGAAAACAGACGAAAATGTCTAAAATGGACGAAAACGTAAAAACGGACAAAAGCGTATGAAAACGGACAAAAACGTCTGAAAACAGACGCAAACGTATATAAACGTATGAAAACGTGCGAAAACGTCAGAAAAAAGACGAAAACGTCCGAAAACGGATGTAAACGTACGAAAACGGATGAAAACAGACGAAAACGTATGAAATCAGACCAAAACGTAACAAAAGGACGAAAACATATGAACACGGACGAAAACGTATAAAAACGAACGAAAACGTATGAATACAGATAAAAACGTATGAAAGCGAAAAAAACTTAGAATAAAAAAAATGTGAATTTAAAATTAAAAAAGAATAATAAAAAAACGTGAACTAAAAAAAAAAAAAAAAACATGGATTTAAAATAAAAGCGTGAATTTCAAAAAAAAAAAAAACAATAAATAAATAAGAAAACAAAAAAAAAAAAAGAAAAAAATGAAAAAATATAAAATCTTGGGTTTATCCTTACTATTATAAAACTAGATAGATGGTGAGATTTATCCTCGATAAAGACCAAAATAAGAAAAACGTTTGAAAATTCGTATATAAATAGATTGAGTTTTAAATGTATTTTTATTAGTATAATTTTCATCAAGTATAATAACACAAATAAAATAATTTAAAATTTAAATTGAAAAAATATGATTTTAAAAGTAATAGGGGACATTTATTTAGGGATGGGAAGTATCAATGTATGAGAGATAAACCCACTTGTTTGAAGTCGGGTTTAAATTAAAAAAGCGGATCCAAAAGTCCACACGGGATCGTTGAATAAAAATAAAGGCAAGTAGCAACCCGCTCCTCACATGAAGCTTCTAGAGACCGACGTACAAGCCAACAAATAAACCCACGTTAAAACTCAAGTCTCACCCAAGATCCATAATTTCTTCAAGATTCAATTCAAAGGTATGTTAAATCTTAATCCTTTTAACTCAATTATAAATTACCTATCTTTTATTTATTGAAGTATTTAATTATTTGAGGGTTTTAATTAGATTTGGGGGTTTTTAATTTTATTGGCTCTCAACTTGATTTAAATTCTGTATCTGTATCCAAGGTTTAGTTATCTAATTATAAGAAAATAATCTGGCTTTAGTGGATGTAATCTATAGTGATTTGAATTAGGGTTTCGTTTGATGTATTTGATGATTGATTGAGTTTTAAAGGTTTGAAATTTGTAAAAATTAACAATTTTGTTTGTTTTTTTTGTATTTGTTTTAAGGGAAGAATTCGATATGTTTTGTAGGGCTTTAATGGATGTATTTGTTACTTAGTTGAGTTTAGGGGTTTCGGTTTCGATTTGTTAGAAGATGGTAAAGTTTTGAATGTGTTATCTGTATATACGGGCTTGAAGTAGATATTGCATTCGTTTCCAAAATTAAAAGGTTTTTAACTTTTTACGAGGCATTATAGTACTTGGTGTGGTAATGGAGTAGCAAAGATGTTGAATGGTACGTTTTTTAAAATGTCAAAGATTGCTAGGTAATTAGGTTTGTGAACTTATTTTCATCCGAGATTAGAAGTAAAGATGTTCGATCTGTATGGAATGAGGGTTTTTTTATGCTTTGTGTAGGTTTGCTTGAGATAGGATATGGTACAAAACATGGGTGAAATTACTAGTTATTACTTGTTAATGGTTTATAACATTTAATTTTTTCTGTTGCATAAAACTGATATCTTTCTTGATTTATTGCAGATTCTTTTGGATATTTGCTATTTCAACATTTGCAAGTTTGGGATTTTGGTTTGTTAAGTAATCTCAAACTTTAGTGAATCTGCTATTCAAATAAGGTAAGAGTCGGAAACTAATTTTTGCTTTCGGTCTAAATTAATTTTTATGCTCTTCAAACAATATAGTGGTTTCTTATGTTATTGAAGTTTATTAAGATTGAATTCTTATGATAGAGTAACTAACATTGTATCATTCTCTCTTTGAGATGCACTTCCGGTCATCATCATACCATAATGCAGATATTGATTTGGTTTTTACATCTGAATGGACGCCAAGACGTTTATCCAGCTGGTGGAAGAGAAAAAGAAGCGTGTTTTGGCTAAAAAGGAAGCCCCTTTGAAATGGCAGCAGAAGCTTGAAGCTGCTATTGAAGCGAATGAAAAGAAATTAAAGAAAAAACAAAAGAGACGGTCTGTGTCTGCATCTGATAGTGACAGTGAAAGCAGCGGTGAAGTCAGAAAGTCAAAGAGGAAGTCTCACAAGAAGCATAGGAACAGTGAAAAGAAAGATAAGAGATCAAAACGTAGATCAAAGAGAAGATCTTCTGATTCAAGCGATGATAGTGACAGCTCGTATGAAAGTGAGTTGGAAGAGCGTAGGATAAGACGTGCTCACAAGAAGCGTAAGCATCATTACTCGAGCTCGGAATCCGATGATTCTGATTCTTCAAGTGACGAGGATGAAGGTGCATTGAAGTCCAGGAGACACTCCAAGCATCATAAACGTCACAGACGATCAAGGGATTCTGATTCTTCGAGTTATGAATCTGATGATGGTATGATGAGGAAGAGAAGGCATTCAAAGCATCATCAAAGAAGTCACAGACGTTCAGAGTCCCGTGACTCGGATTACGCTTCTAGCTTTGAAAATGGTGTTAAAAGACACGATAGTAGGCTCCATAAGCATCATCGAAGGTCTCGTAGCCATGAATTGAAGTCTGACTCGGATAGAAGAGGTCGATCATCTGGCGATGATTATGAAGAAACAGGTAGAAGGGGTGAGCATAACAAGGATCATCTTCGCCGCCACAACCATAAAGACAATGACTTGTATGAACCGCTTTACGGAAGTGACAAGCAAAAGAATGGAGCTGAGCTGAACGGAGGGCATCCTGATGGTGCTCCTGTAACAGGGAATTTGGGTGCTGATAGTGATGGAATTGAAGAGGGTCAAATTGTTTAGGTTTATTATTGTAGGCCGTTATTCGAAATGAACATGTACTGGTATTCTTTTCAACTTCATTAACTGAGATCTTGTGACTGCTTTACTGTGTTGTTTGTGACTGTTGAATTTAACAAGTTTCTTTGTCTGTGTCTGATAAATGTGAGCTTGGATTTTGCATGTTCAAAAGTCAATGTTGCAATGTTGTGCAAGAGCCAAAAAGTGACAAACCACCTTCTTTTGTATTTTACATGGAACGAAACAGGGTAATCTCTGATGAGATTGATAAGCATTTAGTAGACTACGGGCTAGCGTGGGTTTCTACTTTGTTTAGAAAGTCGATTGCTTTTCAAATATGAAACCAGTATGCACTTTAAAAAACACCGCCAAATTGTCTAGTGGTAAGGTATTAAACCTTCCAAAGCAGAGAGATTGATAGGTAGGATAACTTGTATTAAACCTTCTAAAGCACATAGATTGATAGGTAACTTGTTGCAGAGATCAATAAAACTATAGTGTATGTGTTCCCTTTCATTCGCGTGTTAGATAAGCGTCACTCCTCTTTTCACTCAAAAACCAAACCCTTTTTCATGCATAAACTACTCATAATGTAAGATATAAACACCCCATAGTATATCCTGGTGCACTACCACATGCTACAGGGTTTCATTCAGCTTGTGTTCAGCATGAAGATATATAATTGGACACCTGTAGTAACACATTTTTTCAATACCAAATCAAAAATCAATCGCAATGTAATTTAATACCACTATCAAGAGCAGTTTTTTTTTTTTTCCCAAAACCAAATCAAATATTATCCGTGACTTTCAACCATTGTGCTTCAACGTGGAAAGAGCATACTGTGCTGGCTAAAAAGTATTTGAAGAATACATTACTCCAAATCAAAGAGCACATTAATGTCCTTGAATCAGGACCAAGAAAACAGCTTCCAAAATACCATGCATTTGATGTGGCTGAGTAATGATCACAGTTCAAAACTTGGACAATAACATATTCCATCATAATTTGACTACATAAATAGCAGTTACACAGGACAGACAAGAACCAGGTTCATGGACATATATAAAATTGAACACAACCTTTGGGCTTCTGCTATGTAAACTGTCTATCTGATAGTGAGCTTCTATGTAGGTAATACTTGTACATTTACATCTCAAAAATGGCATTATTTTGTGGTTCCGAACTGAGATGCTTGGCATTCAGCAACATGGAAAGAATGAAGTGAGGGCAACTATTCCCCCAATAATTATACAACAATCCATCAAACTGGATCTCAGAAGTTCTTCAAGATCTTCTGATTGGGTACTCCATTTCCAACAAGAATAGAAGTAACCTCCTGCAACAGACATTCATTTGGTAATTGGTTAGCACTAAGCACAAACACTTTGACTAAATAGCCTGCAATTTAGAGCAGGGAAAAAACAGAACTTGATGTACCAGCTGCAAGATGTGCTACGTGACACCTGCGTCTACTTAAATGCAAGTATATTACAGAAAGGAATGTGTGTTAGGTGCTCATGCAGTCTATAACATGGAAACTGGAACGCAGAACAGCATCAGCATATAATGGAGCCTCTCCTTCCCTAAAGATAGTAACCCCTAACTAGAAGTGGCGGTTTCAGCCCATTTACCTGAACATGGGATGCTTTGGATCCAACGAATTTAATGAGTCAAACTTGCCTACAAGTCTCTTGATCAATTTATTCGGACAAATTAGATAGTATTATTTAAAGATACAGTTTTACGATCATATTTAACACACTGCTATCATTAAAAATCGATCAAAATATTTTGGCAGGTAAATCCATCCCAGTCGATATTGATCACCATTAAAAATGAACGTTGACCCATTACTCAAGCCACCTGACCCACCCATTTTGCCACCTCTACCCCCGACCGTGAAGAGACATGGGATTCTACTAACTTCTACAAGTTCTGGTCACATTTATGCATGTTTATGAGCATCTAGGTCAGTTACCCCACCAGACTTTATCAGACAGTATTAGGCCTCTGATGCATCATACATATCGAGGTAAATATAACAAGAATCGTCCATGAGGCCGAGTTATGCATTCATCCATTAACCACTATAACACAAACTTCAATTTGATTGATTGACTGTACAGTGAATTATCAGGCCTGATGAGGCTCCAAAGAAAGCCATATTTACTAGATAGTTCATTAGCCATTGGCCATGACTCAACTTTCATGTCTAGTCCTCCTAATTTCTTAGATAACTCATGAGATTTTTCAACTCAACCATACAATAGCTTTTCCATCTGGTGATATTGGTTAACTAGGTTCTTATGGTTGGCAAATAGAGCGAGTCTAGCAGATGTGTAAAGGTTCAATTCAGGCTAACCCAATAACACATCTTATACGCACAATATACTAGTTTTTATATATACAATTAGTGTGTCAAATATGATTATAAAACTCGATTACTCCAAAATGATCTAATTTCCTACCTAAAATTATTAAGAGCTTTGTTGCCTCAAAGATACACTTTTGGAGACTTTCAATTTAGCTGAAATTTTATTTACACTTTGGCATGTCACATGATAAGAAAAATAATTATAACAGACACATCACCTAGGGGCAACAAAGGCTGAAACTCTTCCTGCCAAAACAAGAGACCCACTATTAAATGATTCCAAATTGCCACCTCTAGTTCTTTACAAGTATAAAAAAGGGAACCACATGGGGTGACCCAGTGGTTTGGATTAGGTCTCCTAAGTGGTTAAAGTCCCTGGAGGTCCCGCTTCAAACCTTGGGGAGAAAATTAATCCCCATGTGGCCACGGAGGTTCACCTGCGATGACTCCGGTCTATCCAAAAAGGGTAGTCGCCCTGGGATTAGTCGGCTCGCAATGTCGAGTCGGAACCCAGGCAAAAAAAAAGGGTTCCAAAGGGCCAAGGGCAAATAAAAACCTGAGGTTAAAAACAACATATTCAATGTGATCGGTTTCGCAGTACTAAAATGTCAAAAAGTTTGCCTACAGCCCCGCATAAAACATATTTTATCTGGGGGATTGACAGAAATTGCAAAATGGTTGCAACTTTTTACTTCATTAGAAATTCATACCCACTATGGTACCATTAAAAGCTTATAAAGAGGGATAGTGTAGGCTCAAACCATTAAAAACTTATCATATCCCAACACAGACAACAAAAACAAGCTTAAAACACAGCCTTTGAGACATGTAAAGACGACGTGGAGGTTATTTGGGCCCATTTACTTGTGTAAGGGTTTTGGGTTGCTTTTTAATTATCATTGTGAAAATACTGTTTTTGTCCGCGTCAAATGAAACTGTTGGCTATAAGGAGAACCAGTTGAAAATTTTCCCAAAGGTCTTACAATAATGCATAGAAGCGAAGTATTTTGCCCAAGACTTGAACTTTTATTGTGATTATACCTATTTTTGTACTCAGACATATCAATGTAATTTAAATATGACATTTTGTATCTAAGAAAATAGAAACTAACCTCAGCCATCTGCTTTTGACCACAAAGCACAGCACCGGTTGACTCAGGTGCATATAGCTGTTTGGCTCTAGCAAAAGCTGCCTGCTCAAGACACAAAGACAATCGTTGTAAAAAGAGGAAGTTACAAACATTAACAAATTTACAAGTAGGAAACACAATTGTACCTGTACATAGCCTGATTCACCATCCCAACCATCTCCAGGCTGGGATAGGACAGGAACAATTGTAACTCCAGAATCAGCCCATGCTTTGAATCTATCCTATAATGGTTGATGACAAAGCAAGATCAGAATCATTCGAGGAATAATACAAAAGACAAGTAAAGATTTAGGATTTGTAAGATACCTGATAAGCCATTCTTTGAAGGTTTCTTGCACCGTAATATAACCTCACGTCTGATCTCTTGTCTGCGCTAAAGCCTGATTCTATCAAAGATCGTATTGGGCTGCATGAAACAGATTATCAGAAATGAGTAGTATGCAAACAAATACATATAACAAATATAAACAGCAAGATACATTGCAGCATATCAGACTTCAACACTAGTAATTACATTCCTAACTAACAGAGCCTTGCATACAGACATAAACCCCTGATTTACTAAATTAAAACCACCGTCAATATGTCCTTAAACATGCACGTTATGTCCCCATAGAGTGAAAATATGACAATCTGCTCCACCTGAACCCAATGTTACATAATGAACAAAAAAGCACCAAGGTGGACATGATGGAATCATACGTTTTCAAGATATTGATAAATACTATAAGGAACGTAAAATAACATGCAAGAACAATATCTCATATTGCTAATTATACTATATTTATGTAGATATGATCTTAGCAATATCTCTATTGAGATTTACATGTTACAACCAAAAACTCATCGCCAAACATATAGACTACCATCTCAATGATTTCATGATTCACGTCTCTAATAGTTAGCAAGTCATGTATATTAACAGCTCACTTATTATTAATGTCCATGTCTCTTTTATTATAGTTTACAATTTTTTTAAATGGCAAGAGGTTGTTTCATTATTTACTAGGCATCATCAAGAACATCATTCATGAAAACATAACAGCTCAAACATAGCAAGGGTGCATTGTAAAAAGATCCAAAGTTGTACAGTAACTCACTATTGCCGATAGGTCTAATATATCTTATCAAATGGAATTGCTAAACCTAAAATAAACAATCACAAAGTGAACATAAAATCTAATTTAAGACCTCAATTGCTAGAACTCTGTATTCATCATCATTTCAACCTATGTTCAAGTTCGCAATTTAACATCACTAGAAACCTTCAAACAAACTATTGCCTCTAAAAAAAATAAAGAAACCTTCAAACTAAATCCAAAGCAAACGTAAACCTAACCACGTATCAATATCTAGTAATCCTAAAACCAGACGAATCAACTCTAATTTTTCGATGTTCAGATGTTCAAACAATCTACAAGCATATACAAACATAAGGTCATGATATGGTAACAACATAACTTAATAAACAAATCATCTAAATATACCTAATCCCGGAACACATATATCACGAATTTTTATCAAATCACTAAAGCAACATTTTTATGTATAAAAACAATGTGTCAAAGCTACAACTTGCAGTTCTCACGATTTCTTACGGTAAGGATATCTCTCATGATCTACATACGAACCTATCAATAGCATGTACATATTTTGAATAGCTAATAAAGAAAACGTTAGCGTTTAGTTTATACATCATCCTACACTTTATAATTATAGCTACAACTAAGTTACCATACGCTCTAGCAATTCTATATATACCTAATCCCGGAGCCCGTAGCGAAAATAAAAACGGACTCGTAATCAGTCGGTGGCGATAATTCCTCCAATTTAAACCCGTTCCCCATAACCGGACTGAGCTCCACCACATCACCTTTCCCCAACCCACACAATATCTCCGCAGTAGATCCACTTATACTCTTAACCAAAAACTCAAACACACCGTTACTCAACGCCGTTACAGGCGGAGACGCTATCGCTAAAAACGCAGGCTTCTCAACTTCCGGTATCCGTAGCTGAAGATACTGTCCTGCTGCGGTGTATGACGTGGCAAGATCGGATGATGATGACACGTCGACGGTGACGTGGAAGAGTGATTCGGCGGCGGGTTTGACGGAGGCGAGAGGTGCTGCGGTGAAAGGTGTAGTGTCTTGACGGACGGCGGCTGCGACGGTGGTGAGGCGGCGGCGGATGGTGGTGGTTAGGGGATGGAATTTGGTTGTCATGGGGTGGGATCTGGTGTGGGGAGGTGCATGGGGGGTTAGGTGAGGGTGAGGGGAAAAAGGGGTGCTTAAAGGGAGAGACATTTTTTTATTTGTGTGTGTTTTTGGTTAGAGTGCGCCGTCGGGAGAGGGTCTGTTATGGCGGCGGAGGTTAATGTGCGCTGGGTGTGTAGTTTAGTGTGACACGTGGCGAGATGAGGATATGGTCAAGGATTGGATGGTTAGATTAGATGTCCTGTTGTTCGTTCGTGGGCATAGAAAACGGATCCGGAAAAACGGATCCGGAAAGTGTTTGGTTACTTAAACCTCAATGATTTTTTACAAGTTAATTGTGTTCGAAACAAGGAATAGAATAATAATCAGACAAAATGTCGAAACAAGGAATAGAATAATAATACACTCAGACTAGACTTTTTTTTTTTTTTTTTTTTTTTTTTTTAAAGATGATGGTTAAAAAGAGCAAGAGAAGTGAAAAGAAAATTGTATTTATAAAAGAACGAAAAAAGACAAAATATAAGTATGCTTTTCTTTTTAGGGTATTCGCGCGTTGCGGTGGGGTATTCTAACCAGACAAATAGATTTCGATGAAACATGATTCACCGGTTTGTATCGGTTTTAACGGGTCCTCTCTGGTTCGTTTTTGGATTGCCTTTATTGGCTAACCCAACCGGTGGCAACACCGGTTCACGGTTGAACCCGTTGGTTCGGTCCAGTTTTCAAAACTATATGTATCATCAACTTGTTAGCTTATATGAAGCTTTTTGTGTTTATTAGTTTGTACAATGTATATAATAATATGTACTTTTCATTTTAGAGGTGTTTTAAAATTAACATTATTGGATCGTTTATATTAGTTGATTATGTGATTCGGGAGGTCGGAGATGATGATAGTAAATGACATCCATGGTTAGAGAGAGAAAGTAGAAAGATAAGGGATAACTTTGTATTTGATTAATGATAAGGAAAATGATAAGTTACTGTTGTTCCCGTTTCACAATCGTATAAAAATAATAAAAACTATAAACCAACTGATTGTGAACAATGATTGAAAAGATGCAAGTAAAAACACACTGATTAATTTTCAACTTATATATTCTTTATTAGAAATAAATAAAAAAGAATACATTACCCAAGTACTTGCGGAATGGTACTTGGGATTGAAATGACAAAGTATGGTATCTCCTCACTAAGCTCAGGCTAAGTCTGAGCACAACTACAAATGTACCACTGAGCTATCTCAGGGACAGAGTTATATTTGGAGGAGTGAAAAATGGCTTGTGTGTGTGTTTTACAATTAATCCACAAGCTTAAAAATCTTCCACCCCAACTCTTATGCTATTTATACAAGTATGGTTTTAACTCTATCCAGAGGACAACCGACAAATTCTGAAGACAAAATATTGATGTATTTTTCTCTGTTACATTGCTATTTAGGGTAAGTGACAAGGCTACTTTCTTCAGTCGGTGATGACACCGAGCACAGTAGTTAGTGATTCAGGGAAAGTTTGACTTTGGTTGATAAGGACTTCGTCTTATCCATTTCAAACTTATCCCGCCTGTGTCCGCTCATTCTTGATCTTCATAGCCTTGATCTTCGTCTTTAGTTTGTCTTGATGGTAGTAGATGGTGAGGAGTTTGGGATTCGATGAGTTATTGTCATCACCACCGAATCCACCATCTTCTTCTCGACTCGATCTTCACCCCTTAAGTTCCGCCTCATCGAGTGGAGAAACTTCTTTGTCTCTCATCGAGTATCACGAAGGCATTTCATTTGGTGACTATGCGCTCGATGACTTGTTAGTGTTTAGGGACTAAACACTTAGGGTATTTTCTATTCAAATCCTAGACTTAAGGGTTTGGGTATTCACCGAACCCAACAGTCTCCCCTTATTTGGATATACAAATAGCCTAAGTGTTTGATCAATGTAAGTGAGCAAATGGTTTCTTTTTACACTGAATGTACTAATGAACATAATAAGGAACACTGAAAATTTTAACAAACATACATCGTTTATTGATCAGATTACATAGTTCCTATCACTAGTACAAAAGATAAATGATAAAGCATATGATGTCAATCGAGATGGATTCCCAGTACTTCTAGCTTTGGTTTCTTCTTGAGGAGTGTTTCTTTGTCAGGGTGCTCTCTTATCTTGGCATTCGTCGGTGAACGATATTTTACGGAGTTTGGATTTGAGAGGCCACTGGTAGGTAGCTTGCCATTGTAAACACCCCTGCCAGATCAATGTCACTCCACCTTTGGAATGTTGGGTTCCCATAGACATCACTAAACAAAAGTCCTCTTTTAGGCTTTTCAATAACCAAGTAATTCACAAACTTAACCCTTTCGGGTAGCTCTCATTGCGGTCGAGGCGGTACCTTGATTTCATGTCCGATTCAACCCTTTTCTTTTACCTTGGGATGGCCGAGATCGAGACCATGAGCTGCAGACTAGAGTCGGTTGTATCCCTAGCAGTGTTGGTGCATCCACAGTCTTTCATAACACTTGCTTAGGGATTTCATCGCCTTGACCTTTGCATTTTGCTTCTTCTCGATAATTGGACCAAGCTCATCAAGTTCGGTGATCCCAAAGTCGGTGAATTTCAAGGGATCATGAACCTCAAATGCCTTTTATCATCCCCCGTAGAAGTTCATTGCCGATGGTTTGGATTTGGGATGATTTTCACATCGATTATTTTCTCGGGTAGTCTTACGCTTGTCATGGTCGGTTGTAGTGGTTGATCCTTTCTTGCACGATAAGAACATCCTTCTTGTTCTTTTCATCAAGCTTCTTTTCATATGACCATTTCGAGATTCGAGCATCTTTGAATTGTTGGCTCGCTGTCCCTTTTCAAGCTTCTTAGGATCAATCCCAATCTTTTCGAACTTCTCCACCACTACTTTAATCAAGGCATCTTTGCTTCTTTGTTATTTCTCAGCCAATTTCTTGAGTCTTTCTTCTTTTTCAAGATAAGCGAAATTACGGGTGAGCTTGTACTTTTGCCTTGTATTTCGTGACAGATTTTTAAGGCTTAGGTGTGATCATAATTTCGTTGCCTTTATCCTGAGCTGATGAAGAAGAGGATACCAGTGGGGGTGTTGTTGTGATTATTGGTTTTGTTCTGTTGTCATAGCCACTGAGGATGGTGTTTCTGATGGTGGAATGGATGATATAGGTGTTGCTGATACAGGTTGAGCATGCTCCTCCTCAGTGTGAGAAGGAGTTTCTCCAGTGGCTCTCTCCCCCTCAACTATTGCTGCAACGTCAGTGAGAGCAAGAATTGCTTGGGATATTGAGGGAGAAGGAGCTGCTTGACCTTTGAAGGCTTGATATATCTCTGAGACCATGGTTTTGATGTCGGATGTATCTTGTTGAAGACTGGTGACCTTTTCAGCAAGAGTGGCCTGAGATAATTCCAGTGCGGTCATTCTAGGTAGGGGTGTCAAATGGGTCGACCCGACCCGAACCCGACCCGAACCCGATAAAGCCTTATAGGGTCGGGTTGATTCGGGTCCAAGATAGCTTATCGGGTTTATCGGGTTAACCCGATAGACCCGATAGCATAATAGGGTCGGGTTAGGGTCCTAATTAGTTTGTTATCGGGTTATCGGGTTGACCGATAAACCCGATAAGATAAAATGACCTATTACAAATCTTATTGCTTGAGCTTACTGCTTCTTCATTTTTGTATGCATTTACTCCTTGGAATAGATTGTATTCTTTTTTGTTAATTGGATTACAAAGTCTTGTTTTTTTTTTTTTTTTTTTTTAGTTTGAACTTTGGAACGTAAAGTTAGAGTTCAGTGTTTCCTCCCTATTTCCCACGTCTATCCTTAAATGTTTCGGCATACTAGCTCGACCATGTTTTTATGAGCTTATTGTTATTATTAAGCTTGCTTGCTACCATATTAACTTACTGTTTGTTAAAGCTTATTCACCACTTCTATCCTTAAAAAGAAAGCAAAATTTAAAAGCTATTGTAGTATAGTATGTAGCATAAAAAAAATACATGTTTTAGTTGGAATAACATATATTAAGCTTTAGAAGCTAATGTGTGGAAGATAACAAAAAAAACTTTTAAACTCAAAACTGAATCATTTACGTAAATGTTAAAAGTTGATCGCTATTTTGTTTCTTTTATACACAAAACGAAACATAGTAAAAGATGCAAAACTTATTTGTTAATATGAGATGTCAGCTAACATTTAGACTTCAACCTGATGCCTTCAAGAAAAGAAGTACAAACCTGATGCCTTCAACCAAGGCAACCCGAAATAACCCGATAACCCGACCCGATATAACCCGAACCCGATAACCCGATTTCTTAGCGGGTTGGGTTGCGGGTCATATTTTCAAAGGTCAAAACCCGATTCAACCCGACCCGATAAACCCGATAACCCGACAACCCGACCCGATAACACCCCTAATTCTAGGCCCAAGATTCCAGGCCATAGAAGACGATGCTTTAGCCATATCAGTAACTTTGGCATCCAGTGAACCCAGTGTGGATTGAAGAGACTGAATTGAAGACTGAAGACTCTGAACATTTGCAGAGTTGAGCATGTTGATCAGTTCAGTGAGACTAGAGGAATTCTTCATGTAGACCTCACTAGCCTCCAACACTTTGGAGTTAAGTGTTGGGTCTTCTTGTAATGTAATCCCCGATTTCATCAATTTGGTGTGAGACTCACGAAAGTACTTGAGAAATTTAACGAGTTTTCATCCGATGCATGCAGATGTTGATACATGAGCTCCCCGTGATCGTCGGTGTTGGCATTGGTAGTGAGCACTTGACCTTTAGATCGGCATAAGCGGCAATGCTTCAACATCCGATCCCATGAGTATCAAGAACACCAAAATATAACTTCATTGAAGCCTTTGTGATCCACATAACCGACTACCTTCGATCGGTGGAAGAATGTTGTCATACTTTTCGGTTCCTCATGACAAGAGGAGGAAGAGCGATCGAGTCATTATCATCGGTGAGCGGTGACTCTTGATCTCTTATGGATCGGTGATGCTCTTGTTCTTGTGATTGAACATCGGCGTCCATTTCTTCTCCCGCCGAAAGTATTTCTTCTTCCCCGTCGAAGCTCTTCATCGAAAATAAAATATCATTGACCTCAAAGAACAATTAACAAACCGGTGGTGGTGATGGGTTCCGTGTCGGTGGTGGTTTTGTCCTACGAGTCTTTGTCCCCTGTGCTCCTTCAACGGTGGGTAATTCAGTGCTATCCTTAGAAGCGGTGGCAGTGATATCCCTATTAGTAGGTTGTTTGTTCCCCCTGAGTCTTTGGGATTGATAGTTGTGCCCTCAAACAAAATCTGTGTTTTGCGAGTGTCCTCCTCGAGCTGAGTGGAAGGCGTTCCCCTAACAGTGGGTTGTATGTTTCCTTTGGATCTTGGGAGTAGTCTGTTGGACCAATGGCACCGACCGTGATGTATCGGTGTCCTTCGATGTCACCTGTGGTGGTTATTGCTTGGTCGCCTGGGTGTCTTATCGATCTGGGGCTTTTGTGCCTTTTGGGTTGTGCTCGAGAAGAAGTCTCAGGCCCACGAGACTTGGGTTTAATCGTAGTCGATCGAGACTTCCCTTTCTCTTTTAGGAGCGGGGTTTGAGACACGGAATCCGCATGGTTGTTCTGAGAACCATATCGCCGTCGATTCTATATCTGTGATCGGGGATGGGTTTTGAAAATTTGATGCACTCGGGGTGGTTGGTAAAGCACCATGTTGAAAATCCTAAATGTAGTTGCAACCCAAGAACACTTGCAAGTTAATAAGAAACAAATCTAGGGTATGAAACATATTTCACCCTAGTTTTGTTTTGTAACAATTCTGAGATCATGTAAATGATCTCCCCATGTCGACATTAGTACCGACCATCAGCGGTATGCCATCATCAATGAATAGAATTAACATGCGGTGGATGAGTGGTTCCCGCCGAGAACACGAATCACAAATGTGAAAAGGATCCTCCAAGCCACGGAAAGGAGTTCTTGGTGGTGGGTTTTGTCCAAAGTTTTGGATCAAGACTAATTTTTCTAACTCATCCTTTACAATGGTCGGGTCGGGAGAGGAACATATTTTCCTTTGTTGTAGTCAAGCCATGTTGATGAACAAAAGTTTTGAAGTCCAGGGTGACAATTTGTTGCCCATCTAAAATAGAGAACCTGATGAGAAACTCCCTGAGGGGTCTTGGTATGTTCTCATCAGTGGAGGGTGTCGGGTCATAGGCCACTGCAGTTGCCCAGAACTCCCTGAGGAAGTTATGGTATAGTATAGATGGGGACTGAGTAAAGGCCTGTTTTAGTGGCAGTTCTGTAAAAAATTCATAATTCCCTTATAGGTTGGGACATCATGTGGGTATTCAAAGTTACCTATAACATTATTAGTTTTGAATTCAACGTTTTCTAAACCGCCTACCCACTGAGGTGCAAACTGAAGAGACTGTGTTCTTGCCATTTCCATTCAGAAAAAAATTTAGGGTTTTGAAAAAAAATTCTTGACAAGAACAATCAAAGAGGTTTGAGTCTCTTGAGTTTTGTGATGAAAAACCTTTTGTAAATTGTTTACAGAGAAGATTTTACTGAAAACTGGTTGAGGATTTAAAGAACACACAAAGTTTTCTGGGTTTGAGAATTGATTTTGGCAGAGTTTTGATGCAGAAAAATAATTTATGTGTGTTTTAATGTTTTGAGAGGGGTATATATAGAGTGGTGAGAAGGGTAGATTTTGCATATGTGAGGATTTGTAAAGTCGGTTTTGAAAACTTTTTTATTTCCCTCATTTAATGCGACCACTCACTACCCGCAGCTTTTTCTCACGGTTTTCGAGGAGCAGATTGCGGGCACAATAAAAGTACATTTTGCAAAGATTAAAATATCCTTAGGATATTTGTTGTGAGAGAAGGCATTTAATGCCAAGTGAGACGAGGTAAGGTTTGAGGGACCCTTGACATAGGTGACAGAAGGACGTAGAGACATATATTCCTATATTAAATTGGTATGTTTACCAACCTAGGACATTTAAGTGGCGAAATACTTAGTGCATTTAGTTACTCATTCAATGCTCAATATCCATGTCGGGGTCCCCGAATGAGTCTTACTCATTCGGTGAGATTATTTTGGTTTTGTTCGGGAGCGGGAACCATTTCGTAGAGAACTCACCGAGATTGGGATTGATTTTCGAGTTCTCGACTTTCAATGTCGAGCATTCCCAATTCAAATTTCGGTCTCGAAGGTAGGTTCATCCAAGGGTTTCGTGAAGATATCGCAAGTTGATATTCGATAGGGATGAAGTGGAGTTCTATGTCTCCTTTCATGATGTGGTCCTTGATGAAATGATATCGATATCAATGTGTTTGGTTCTTTGGTGGAGGATGGGGTTGTTGGAGATTGCAATAGCACCGGTGTTGTCACGAAGATGGGTACCATTTTGTAATGGATGTCATAGTCACCGAGTTGACTTTTCATCCATAACACATTGGCACAACATCCTGCAAGAGCCACATATTCACTTCGGTGAAGATATAGCCACCGATTGTTGCTTTTAGCACTCCAACAAACCGACTTTCCTCCAAGAAATTGATGAACCCGAGGTACTTTTCTCGTCCATGTTGCATACTGCATAATCGTAGTCGAATACCCTTTGAGGTCAAACCCCGAACATTTTGGATAGTAAAGTCCAAGGCTTGGAGTTCCTTTCGGATATCCAAGAATTCTTTTGGCTGCAGTGAGATGGGATTCTTTAGGATTGACCGATATCTTGCTATTAGACATACCGAGAATCAGTATGTCGGTCCGAAGCGATTAGATACATCGGTGATCCTAAAATCCCACAAGTGAGTTTGATTGACTGGTTTGCCAGTGACATCAGGTCCAAGGTTGTTAGGAGGGACCATTGGTGTCTTCACTGAAGCACAGTCAGAGATCTCATATTTCTTCAAGAGATTTCTGGTATACTTCTCTTGACTAATAGAGATTCCTTTTTCAGTTTGCTTGATTTGTAATCCAAGGAAGTAAGTGAGTTCACCCATCATGCTCATTTCAAATTTCTTTGTCATCAGTTTTTCAAACTGTTTGCAAAGAGTATAATTTGTTGAGCCAAAGATGATGTCATCAACATACACTTGGACCAGTATCACATCTTGTTTTGTCCTATAGATAAACAGTGTGTTGTCTATCTTTCCTCTGACAAACTTGTTTTGAATCAGAAAGGCTGAGAGAGTTAACTACCATGCTCTGGGAGTTTGTTTAAGTCCATATAGGGTTTTTTCAAGCTTGCAGACATAGTCAAGGAATTCACTACTCTCAAAGCCAGGAGGTTGCTGAACATACACATCTTCCTTGAGTTCACCATTCAGGAATGCACTTTTCACATCTATTTGGTAAACTTTGAAGTTCATGTAAGTTGCAAATGCAAGGAAGATCCTGATGGCTTCTATTCTTGCAACATGAGCAAATGTCTCATCATAGTCAATGCCTTTTTGTTGACTGTAACCTTTGGCTACAAGTCCGGTTTTGTTTTTAATGACAGTGCCGTTTTCATCAGTTTTGTTTTTGAAAACCCACTTCATTCCTATGACAATGACATCCTGAGGACATTTGATCAAGGTCATGACCTTGTTTTTATCAAACTGCTGAAGTTCTTCTTGCATGGCCCGAACCCGGCTTGGATGTTTTAGAGCTTGATGACACTTTTGGGCTCTATTTCGATAGAAAATCGGCATATAGACATTCATTGGTCAAGTGCTGTTAACTTAGCGACCATGCTTCTAGTGAGCATGCCTTCATTGGGTTCACCAATGATGTTTAGAAGCTCAATGTCCCGAGATCTTGTCCACTTACTTTGTGGTCTAGGATCCGAGCTTGAAGAGGTCACAGGAAACTCGGGAGTGAGTTCGGTGCGGAGCCACAAAATCATTTAGATCATCTGTTGAATGCTTTGTTCGAGTTGGGGTTCTTGAATCACGGTGTTCACGAACATTAGGTTCAGTGTTACCTATCCCAGTAGGGACTGATTGGTCATCAATGAAATCACTGATTGTTGGTTAAGGAAGGTTATGGGGTAAGACACAGTATGAGATATCAGCATCAGCTTGATATGAGGAATTGATTTCAGTGTAAAACTCATCAGGAGGATATCTTGATGAGTCATCAATTCCTATTTCCTCCACTGAGGTATTGGTAAATCTGATGCTTTCTGAACTTTCATCAAAGGTGACATGAAAGGTTTCCTCAACTTGTTGTCTTATGGTGTTAAACACCCTGAAGGCTTTAGAGATCAGTGAGTAACCTAGGAAATACCCATCATCAGCTTTTGCATCAAACTTGCCTAAGTGATCCTTGTGATTGTGAATGAGCACAGGACACCCAAACACATGAAAGCAACTGATATCATGAAGTCTTCCTTTGAAGATCTCATATGGGGTTTTGTTATGTCTTTTGACAATGATTGACCTGTTTTGAAAACTCATCAACAATGACAAACAATGACAACTCATCAACAATTACAAATGTATACTTCTCATGCTGGATTGATCTGGGACTGACTGGTCCAAAGAGATCCATGTGCAGGAGGTGAAGGTAGTTTTTTATAGAGAAATTTTGTTTTGTTTTGAACGATGCTCTGTGGTGTTTGCCTTTTTCACAGGCAGAGCATGGTTTGTCTTTTGCAAAAACCAGTGATGGTAAACCAAGGACTTTATTTTGTTTTGCCAAGCTGTTTATGTTTTTGAAATTAGTCTCTTGTGCCACAACAATTGACAGTTTTAGTGGCTTTGGCAAAGAGACATGTTCCATCTTGAGAGAGTGTTGACATGTCTAACACATAAACATCATCTCTCCTAGGTGCTATCAAAACAACTTCTTTGTTGGCATTGAAAATGGTGCCTTGTTTGTCATTGAATTGCACAATGTACTTTGCATCACATAATTGACTAACACTGATGAGATTGTATTTTAGACCAATGACATAAGCTATCCTAGAGAAAACTATTCCATTGCAGTTTACTGAACCATATCCCTCAGTGGGACATGATGAGTTATCACCAAATACTACCTTGGGTCCTCGTTCCTTTACATACTTGTGCAGATACTCCTTTACACCAGTCATGCTTCTTGAACATTCACTATCTAGATGCCAAATAGGCTCCCTGGCGTGTCTCTGCACAAATAGTAAACTGAATTAGTTTCTCTTTCTAACCCACATGCTAGTGGGCTTGGGTCTAAAGGTCTGGTTGAATTTGGCAATTGACTCATGGTCAGTGGTTGAGTGCATTGTGCTACCACAGGTTTTGCATTCTTGTTGAGGATGACTTCGATGATGCGGGGTTGTTTTGAACTTCTCCTTGCTTGGATGATGACATGTCATGCTAGGATGTCTCATGAGCCGGATTTCATAAATATCACAAACAGTGTTCATGAGACAATCATCAGGATGATGATCATTGAAGCCATAGTGTGGACAAGGAGGAAAGGGTTTTGCTCTATGCCTGAGAGCTTGTTTGGAGGTTGAGGCATGTTGATGACCAACATTGGTGTATCTTGCTTCACTGAATGAACTTACATATTGTAAGTGATCAGAGATTTTGTGATCATCCTTTTTGCAGATCATATAAAAATGGATTTTGTAGCAATTATCAGTGGTATGACTGGTATAATGGCATAGATCACACTTATGCCTGGGTTTGGTGTTGGATTTAGACCTTGATGAACTAGAGGAGGCTGAATTAGTTTCCTTGTTTAAATCAGGAGCTTTTTTGATGGATTCCATCTTGTCACCAACTTCCTCACAAGTTCGATCGGTTCTTTGGATTTGGTGCCTTGAGAGGGCCGAAGATGTGGAAGTCTCAGTGGGAACATAGTCTTCTTGGGTTGGTTTTGTTGGTCTTTTCAGGATGGTTCTACCAAGTCCAGATCTTTCTTTTGGTGAGTGAGGGTTGAATTGCAAGGGAGTAAGCTTAGAGCTAGGTGCAGCACCCTGAAGAGGTTTCAGGGGTGGAAGCGGTGCTTGAGATTCGGCTTCAGACTCAAAGATGTTTTCAATACTAATGGACACATCAGAGAGTCCAAGCATGCTCTTTAGAGCTTGACTTTCAGGCTCTAGTATTCTTCCAGAATCGAAATTTGGAAGCTTACTCTCAGGGTTAACCCTTTTAACCCAATCACTGGACTTGGACATTGACTCCTTATTAGAGAGCATGCCAGCAGATACAAATGGTTTTGGACTATGGTCTTTATTGTGAGAATCAGGGAGATGATCTTCACCTATGATTCTCTTCTTGCTACTGTGGGCTCCCACAACATCAAAGACCCTAGGATTCTTAGCAGTCCAACTTTCTATGATACCTTTTTCCTTTTTAAGTTCTTCCTGAAGAGCTTGATTTCTTTTAACTAGTTTAGTGTTTTGAATTTGCAGTGTAACAACCTCAAGCTTGGCTTGTTTTAAAAGAAGCAGTTCATCCTACACTTGTTTAATTTAAAACTTAACTTCTTGTATTTAGAAAAAAGATTTAATCGTTGCTCCTCTACAAATTTAAGGTCAACATTGATATAGTTCATAAAGGACTGCCAATCTAAATCATCATCCATAGAAAGTAAAATATTTACCTTCTTCATTGTGATATTGACCCATTCTCTATTCTTGGCATGATTCTTCCCAACAGCCTAGCTTGTCCTCTTACGAGAGAGCCATCGGTGTAATCGACTTGCACCATTTCATCTTCGATGAGATCGACTCTTCATCCCGATCGAAGACTTGAGAATTAGGCCCTTGTTTTTACCCCGCATGTATTTAGCATTGTTTGTTGTTTCGAGGAGTGGCCTCAAGCGGTGCTAGCTTAGCTTTGGCTATCCTATACTTAGCTTCAAAATCAACAGTTTTATTTTGATCAGATTTGTTTCGAAAGTTTTGATGAGACTGATAGATTTTTGGTTGAAATTTGCTAAAGCCTGAGGACTGATTTGACCCTGATGGTTTGTAAGAGGGTTCAGAAATAATGACCTCCTTTGTGACACTTAAACACTTAGTGTCCTCATTAGCTTTGGAATTAGAAAAACCTTTGTTTCTTTTTATAAACCTTCTAGAGTTAGCAAGGTGTGCCCTTTCACGAAATTCGATGTTGGTCATTTAGGTACTCTCGTTTGATCTCATCATCGCTCATCATCCGAATTTTCCTAAAATCTCGAATCACTTTGTTAGAATAAAAAGCGATAGAAATTGGTGTTGAAGTGGTGGTGGGGACTTCTTGACTTCCGAGACTTCTTCAAGTTAGGGTATAAATCTGTTGATGAGGTTTTCCTCGTGACAAATTTCCCATATATTTCGGGAAGTTCAAGATTACGGATATGATTTGCATTCCTAAGTCCACGAAAGAAATTCAACCACTTCTCGTGGAGACTATTGACAAAACCAACATTTATTTCATATTTGGACAACTTAACACCATCATTTGACAGTTCATTTAACAAAGTTTTTGTACCGTGTAAGTTTGAGGCATTTTCCGAGTCCTTAGCCACGAAGGTGTTATACTCAAGTTTCGTGTCCATAATCCTGTTCTCCTTGGTATCTCGAGGACCTTCATGACTGTGGACCGGTCATCCCATGTTTGTTTAGCTCTACTACGACCTATATGAGACTCCATAACATCATCGAAAGACAAGATATGATGATGCTTTTGAGCCTTTAGTCTGGTTGACCACTCTCCTCGCCCCGAAGTTCACCGAGCTTGTGTTTAGGTAAACCTTCGCGAGTCTTTGGGATAAATGAACCTTCATTAATACACTTAATGTAGTAAGGTTCCATCCTAGTCAAATAGCAAAGCATTCGCTTTTTCCATTTGTTAAATTTACCAACTTCGAGTCGAGGGGCAACAACTGATTAAGTTCCACCCTTTATGTCGACAAGTTGGGGCACATCAATTTCAACCATTTGGATCCTAATTTAAAATGTTTTGAGCGGCTTAAAAAGGGTTCTATAATCAGCCTGCTCTGATACCACTTGTTGTTCCCGTTTCACAATCGTATAAAAACAAAAAAACTATAAACCAACTGATTGTGAACAATGACTGAAAAGATGCAAGTAAAAACACACTGATTAATTTTCAACTTATATATTCTTTATTAGAAACAAATAAAAAAGAATACATTACCTAAGTACTTGCGGAATGGTACTTGGGATTGAAATGACAAAGTATGGTATCTCCTTACTAAGCTCGGGGCTAAGTCCGAGCACAACTATAAAGGTACCTTGAGCTATCTCGGGACGAGTTGTATTGAAGGAGTGAAAGATGGCTTTTGTGTGTTTTACAATTAATCCACAAGCTTAAAAATCTTCCACCCCAACTCTTATGCTATTTATACAAGTATGGTTTTAACTCTATTCTAGAGGACAATCGACGGAGTTCTGAAGACAAAACACCGATGTATTTTGTCTCTGTTACATTGCTATTTAGGGTAAGTGACAAGGCTACTTTCTTCTAGTCATGATGACACCGAGCACAGTAGTTAGTGATTCGGGGAAAGTTTGACTTTGGTTGATAAGGACTTCGTCTTATCCATTTCAAACTTATCCCGCCTTGTCCCGCTCATTCTTCAGTCTTCATAGCCTTCAGTCTCGCTGCTGTTTCATGTATGCGGTTTGACCCTGTCTCGCTGCTATTTGTGTAAGTTTTGTTAAGCGAGTTGTTCTTTTTGTGCGATTTGTTTGGTATTGTGCGGTTTGAGTGTCAAGACAAAAAGACAAAAGTACAAGTAGTGGGAGTACTAGTGTTCCTTTGAGGTTTGTCAAACTAAGCGACTTGTTGATAACATCAAATAGTCTTGAATATTAAGTGTCAATTTCCCCCGATAATGCTCGTATTTTATATCATTTATATGGATTTACGCTTGTTTTCCTCTATATTTCACTTTCAGGTAATTTACGAGCATTGAAGCTAATGAGACGCGGATTTGGAGAGTTTATTGAAGATATATGATAGTATGCTTATTTTGAAGTAATTACGGCGTAACTCTTCTCTCACATTACGATGTTCGAATATCCGGAAAAACAATTTCGGACGAAAAAAGTTTACTCACCAATTCCTATTCATAATATTTTTCTCATTTTCTGAATCGACCAATCGATGCGTAACACAAGTCATTGATGAAGTTAATATCGAGGAATAACCATGGAGCAAAGATATGGAGCAACCCAATGCGAATCGTAAAAGAGCTTTCACACAAGACTCTAGTATGGAAAAGTCTCCATTCGGACCAATTTATCCGGGAATTACACAGTGCAGTTTGAGAGAGAGGCGAGAATGAGGATGTGCAAAATCACGTGGAAGAAGTACTTTACTTGTCATCCCTTTTTAGCGTCCAGAATATCCCTAGCTATTCGGTTACAGCAAGAATTTTTCCTATGACTCTTAAAGGGACTGCAAAAAGATGGTATAATAGACTCCCTGCCGAATGCAAAGAAACGTGGGACCAATTAAGAAGAGAATTCGTTCAACAGTTTTGCCCTCCTTCAAAGATGGCTAAACTTCTCAGTAAAATCCATCAGTTCGTTCAAGAAAGTGAAGAAACATTGTATCAAGCATGGGAAAGATACAATGAACTACTTTACCGCTGCCCTACTCATGATCTTAACAAGCACCAAATTGTCTATGTCTTCTATAGGGGAATTAATGCAGAGACCCGTGAACTACTCGATTCTCCTATACATATTCCAAGCATGGCTCCCGACCAAGCTTTGGAGTGTATTCGACGAATATCTGAACATTGCTATAAATGGCATATGGAGGCAGAGCATGGACCAAAAGATAATTTTGATCATAAGGTGATGAAGACATTAACCAAGAAAGAATATGATTACGGTGCAATTTTTGAAAAGCGGAGACTGGAAAGGGCCAGTGAAAGTGAAGCTTGTAAGGTAGAAAAAGTAAAGAGTGTATTTGGGGCCAAGCTGGAAAACAGCTTGGAAAAGATGATTCTTGACCACATTGAGGAATCAAGGGAGCGTGGCGAGAGGATTGAAAAAATGAGGAGAAAATTCGTGGAAAACACAGTGTCTTCTTTTAAGATTCATGAAGACCGGATAAAGGGTTTGGAAAAGAATGTGAACTTATTCTCAAAAGCCATCACAGATTACCTTGTTGCACGGGATGAAGAAGTTGTCAATACGGTTGAAACAATTACTGAAGAGCCAACTACCTTCTCGGAGAAGGTCAAACGAAGAAAGCAAAGAGAAACTCTTACTCCTTGATATTGGAGCTCTTCCGGTAAACATCCCTCTAGTTAATTCCATTAAAACTAACCCTAACAATGTTTTGCAAGAATTAAATAACGATCTCGATGAGACGATTCAACTAAACGAGAGATGTTTAGCAGTTCTAAGAAATGAACTGCCGCAAAAGGAGAAAGATCCCAGCTGTTTCACTCTCCCTTGCTTGATCGGGAGTCTTAACATGTGTAACGCTCTTGCTGATCTTGGAGCGAGCATAAGCATAATGCCTCGTTCAATGTTCCTGCGTATGGGTATCGGAGATCTTAAACCAGCAAAAGTGAAAATAGAAATGACTGATCGATCCATGCAATCACCATTGGGAATCGTTGAAAATGTATTGGTAAAAATCAAAAAGTTCCTCTTCCCGGTGGATTTCGTTATTCTAGATATTCCCGAAGACAACATGATACCTATCATTTTAGGAAGACCAATGCTCGCTACTGCCCATGAAAAAGTTGATGTCTTTTCTAGAAACTGACTCTTGAAGCTAATGGGGAAGTTGCTACGTTCAGACCTAATGAACTTTTGTCCATCCCTCAAAAGGTTTGCGCGATTGACCCTATAGGCGATTTTGGTGATGCATTGGAAGAGTTTCTTAGTGATCCCCCGAAGACTCCTTCAAATCTTGGCGAGATAGCTTCGGGGAAAGATTTTGATGTGTTTGTCAACTTTGAAGAAGAAGATGGTCTGGGAATCAGTGTCGATGATTACTCTAGTTACGTCGACATGGTCCATTGGCACAATAATTCTGAAGAGACTTTTTCACAATCTGACCAGCCTAAGTTTTATGAGATGGGAACTCGAATCCATCACAGAAACCCCTATAACCTTAAAATTTCATGCAAGATTGGGTTCATTGATTTCCATCCCTTCATCGACACAAATTCCCCAGTAAACATCATGTCAAAGGAGTGCTACAACCAAGTTATGGTAAAAGAACTAGAATATAAAGGGAACAATTTCCTGGGGATTGCGACAAACATTCATGTCTTTGTTGGGACTCACTCATTTTGGTCGATTTTGTGGTTTTGGATGACACTTGCGAGTTCGTGGAAGATGGGCTAACCGGGGTAGTTTTTGGGAAACCCTTTCAAGAACTGTCTGGGCTAGATAAAAATGAGAATGAAGGACTTGTATGGTTAAAAATTGGCGAAGATAAAATAGTTTTTAAAATGCCAGGGACTGTTAAGAACTTTAAAAATTGGACTAAGAAGCAGTTAAGCCATGTTCGGCCACTGCTTGACATTAGTGACGAAGATAAGGCCAAAGGTATTGACCACCCATACCAAAAGATCAAGAATTTTTATTTGGGGTGTTTAGAACTGGGCGCGGACTACAAGCGGGATGAGAATCTGATCTGTTATAATTTAGAAAATCCAGTAGTTAAAGAGTCGGTCACCTCAAGTATATGTATTTGTTAGAAAGCTCGTAGTCGTAGTCATTTAGTGAAAGTTAGTAGTTAGTTAGGTAACACCGTGGAGGACGGACGGTCTTTACCCTTGTGTATGCCCGATCCACGGCCCGTAGGAGGCGTCTCATGTAACTAACTATAAATACCCTTTGCCTAGCAAGGAAAAGGGTTGGAGCTTTCATAATACATTTTTCTTTCTCTTCCCAACTCTCTTCCACTTTCTCTCTCTAGAACTCATATTAGTCGACCCATATTTGTGCTTGTTTATGTGTTTGTGAAAACCAATATGTAATAATTGGTATCAAGAGCCATGGTTTAATCATCTATCTTACATGTTCTTGGATTTCTAGTGGTTTTCATAGGGTTTTGGGTTTGAATTAGTTTTGAGTAGTTTTCATCATTTGAATCATTTTTAGTGTTAAAGTTTGAATTTTGATAGTACTTTTGTGTTTAGAGTCATCATAAGTGTCTAGGTTTTGGATTGGAAGGCCTCAATCATCTTGGTTGTAGTGTTTTGGATTGAAAATTTTAGTTTTTGAAAGTTTTCTAGGAAGCGGTTTGTCTCTCGGGTTTAGTTTCTTTGAAGAGGTTTGATCTCACTTTTAAGCGATTTGTCCAGTTTTGTGGAAGCGGTTTGTCACCTAAGCGGTTTGTGTGTTGAGACAAAGAGACAAGAAAGGAAAAAGTAGTGGAAGTACTTGTGTTCCCCTGCGGTTTCTCACTTAAGCGATTTGTCACTTAAGCGGTTTGTCACTTAAGCGGTTTGTCACTTAAGCGGATTGACACTTAAGCGGTTTGTCATAAAGCGTTATAACTGAAGTGGTTTGTATTGACAGCGATTTGACACTTAAGCGATTTGACAGTTAAGCGATTTTTGTTGAAAGCGATTTGACAGAAGCGATTTGTCAATTGTGCGATTTGACAGAAGCGATTTGTCAGGTGTGCAATTTGAATCAAGCGGTTTGTCAGTTGTGCGGTTTGTCTCTTGAGACTTGTCATTTCTTCGTGATACGTTTAACGGTTTTCTCTTGATTTAGTAAAATCCCGTGAGAGAATCTATTTCCCGGTTTAATCAAAGAGTAGTAAAATCCCATGAAATTAGTAATCATGTCTACAATCATTTCTTCCATTGCTGATGACGTTAAATCTGCAGGATCCGATACTCATCCTCCCATGCTTGATAGAACCGATTATGACTCGTGGGCTCAAAGAATCAGATTGTATTGCTTAGGAAAAGAGAATGGGGTTAACATCCTTAAGTTTATTGATGAAGGACCATTTCAAATTGGAACGACTAGGGACATTCTTGAAACTAGAACTGATGGAAATGTTGCATTAGGGTTGGATAGACCAAGAATGTATGATGAGCTTGATGATAAGGAGAAGAAGAGATATGATGCTGACATTAGAGCCTCAAACATCATACTTCAAGGTTTACCAAAGGACATTTACAAGCTGATCAATCACAACATTGAAGCCAAGGCTGTCTGGGATAATGTCAAGATGCTTCTCTGGTTCGGAACTAACTAAGGACGATAGAGAATCTCAATTGTATGATGACTTTGAGAACTTTAAAATGAATCCAGGGGAAAGTGTTACTGAATATTATGTGAGGTTTCACAAGCTTGTGAATGATATGAGGAATATCAAGATGACAATGCCGAATATCCAGCTAAATTCCAAGTTCGTGAACAACATGAATCCTGAATGGCACAAATTTGTCACTGATGTCAAATTGAACAAAGGACTTAGGCACACCAATTATGAGCAATTGTATGCTTACTTTCTCCAACATGAGAAGCATGCTGCATTTGAATGAATGATCATGGAAAAGTTCAATACCAATGCTGGAGATGCAAGTTCTTTAAATGATTCAACAACATTCTACACTAATGTGGGAATAAGTACCAAAGCATCACAAGTCATACCTACTGGGGATGGTAATCACAAACTCATTCCGGATTCAGGTATAAGCCTTAAGACTCATTCATGGAACACTTTGCAAATCAACTGGCTCTAATGGTTAAGCAAAACTTGAATCTTACTCCACACACCAACAATCATCTCAGAACTGCATCTAACCTACACAATCATGCTACTGTTAAAGATGGAAGGGTAGTAGTGCAAAACGTGCAAAGAAGGCGTAAAGCTTATCTACCACATAATGAGCAAGGAAATTTGGTGTTGGGCGGTTATGGAATACAGAGTCGGTGCTGCGAGCTATGGGAAATCAAAATCGAGGAAGGATTGCGGCTCAGGGTCAAGGGAAGCCAATCAAGTGTTACAACTGTGGAGGGGAAGGACACATTGCTAGGAACTGCACTCAACCAAAATGTGACAACCGGCAATTTAAGGAGTCTATTTTAGGTAACCGCATTACGTCAAACTAAACTGAGTTTTGCCTTTATCACTATTTTATAAATGTGACTTGATTTTATATCGTCGATTGGTTTTTACGGTTTATTTCATTATTAAATGAGTTATCGTATGCGTTTTAACTCTATTTGGTGAGCACTATTCGATTCGGCACTAGAAAAGCCTAAAACGAGAGTTATTGTAACTTTTAGACCGTAACTCGAAAATTGACAAATAAATAGTCAAAACTCGTGGAAAAACGTAAGTAACGATGTTGGAAAGTTAAATAAATGTCGTGGGACACTCGGGGGACGATATGCGAGCTCGGGAATGGGTAAACGTGATAGATACGAAAAGTTACAACCCGAACCTCCTCTTTTTGCTTGACCGCCGCCCCTCCTCCCAAATAATTATTTTGAGGTCCCTAGTGGCCTAGTATAAATAACCCACCCAACCCCTCATTTGATACTTTCATTTCTCTCTAGAAAACACACACTAAACATTTCTCTCTACTCTCTCTAAAAAGCTAATCACCACCCCATTTGTAATATCCGGCCACTATTCCGGCCACCATGGCCGGATTCCGGTGAGTGAACATACACCTCCACCACCAAAAGATAGATCTCTTTCTCCTCTTTCCAACCATATATCATACGCTCCATTTGGACTTCAATAACACCTTCAAATCTTTGAATCAAGATTCGTACTTTTAGGGTTTCAAAGGGCTTTTGCAATTGGTGATTAGATAAGGTAAATGGAATATGTTTTGAGCTTGATTGGGCAATATAAACCCACGAATTTCAAATTAGGGTTTCGACTTAATCTTGAATTTTGGGGCTTTCGGGTGGAACATGAAATTAAAGCTAATTAGTGACTAAGTAAACAAGTAATTAGTGTTTGGTACATGTGTGGTGTATTAATTTGATGGGTTTGTGCATTTAGGGTTTAGTTGCATGTTCTTGATTAAGAATAGTTGATGGGTTTTATGTTTGGTTAGTGTTTGGAGCTTGAATGATTGGATTGGGATGTTGTGGAATTGATTAAGTTGTGTTTGGTTGTGAGATATGGGGCGTACGAACCACCTAGGGCTCGTACGTGGATCATATGGTGCGTACGAGACCCACTTGGGTCATGGGTCCGAGTTGGGTCGATTATGTAACTTGTCGATTGGTATTGTTGAGGTTTAGATGAGACGCGTGGAGCCGAAAAGCTTCTAGAGCTTGTTTGGTTGGCGAGATTGTTTTGAGTTGGCTTGGGATTGAATTGCGTTATTGTGACATCTAATTTGGACTTGATATATATATTGTTGACTTTGAGCTACGTCGGCGTCACTTTGACTTTTTAGTCAATAGTTGACTCCGACAAAGCCGTAACATGGACTTTAGTATAATTTGGACTATTGATTGATTAAAAGCGAGAAGTTATGACTCGTGCTTGTGGACTCGAAACGAATAACGATATGAAACTAATAATGGGATTTGACGAAATATATATGAAAATGCTAATAAAACTATGAAATGTAAATAATAATGGGCTTTTGTACCAAAAATGTCGATAACAAGGTTTATCTTGTTATTTACTATTTTTAAACGGAAACTAACGACTAAATTGGAAAGGTTTTGTAATAAATAAGTAATTAAGGTTTCGAGTACACGTTTATCAATAAATGTCAATTGTGGACATTTAATATTGGATAAGTAATTATTTATTTGCGTTATGTGTGCATGGGTTACGGATAACCTAACGTTAATAGTGTTGATCCACGTAGGTAGCGGACTTATTAGGTTGACGAATCTAATAAGAGCCCGCTAGGTATGTTGGGTAACCTTATTAATGGGTGAATTATCCTTATGAATCTTTAGGATACAATTTATTTATGGGATAATAAGCGACACGAATAAATAAATGAGTTTATCGAGTTGACGAATTCGATAAGGTCTACTATTTATTCCGAAACTTATTGAACTATGGAGCTTATCGTTTAGAGGTCTCATTGTGTCGCATTGAGTTATATATTGGTTGTTTGAGTGCATTCATGGCATCATATATAGTCGATACACCCACATGAGGATACCAAACACTAGGATTAAATGGTGAAACGAGACGTTTTTGGAAATAAAGAAATGGAATATATTGGGGTAGATAACGTTGATTTTGAGGAATATGTGTATTAAAGTTGGTCTACATTAATAGGTTGTGCCGAGTCGATAGTTGTTGTGCTGTGATTTCTGTTATCTTCTGCTAGTGATATTTGTGCGTTGATTGTGCGTTGATTGCTTAAGGTGAGTTTCATAGCCCCACTTTTATCTACGTTTTAACTACGTTTTGAACTACTTTGGGGTGAGAATCATGCTGCTGTTTTTGGACCATTAAAACTATTTGGATTTGCTTATATGCTTGACTGTTTAGACAGATGTGTGGTAGTTGTTGCCTTAGTTTAGGTTTAACCGTGCCTAACTAAGAATAGACTTCTACATCGACCTAGTCGGGGTTGGCAATTGTTATAGATTTTGCCACGGCGGTGTTGGACTAGAGTCGCGACTCGAGTTGTCCACGGATGCGGGACGTGTGTTATG